>JANJGN010000044.1:4612500-4767500 GCA_026770705.1 Isurus oxyrinchus
CAGTGTGGAATCCCTCTCTAGTTGATCTCTGACACAGTCCCAGTGTGGAATCTCTCTCTAGTTGATCTCTGACAAAGTCCCAGTGTGGAATCTCTCTCTAGTTGATCTCTGACACAGTCCCAGTGTGGAATCTCTCACTACTTGATCTCTGACCCAGCCCCAGTGTGGAATCTCCCTCTAGTGGATCTCTGACACAGCCCCAGTGTGGCATCACTCTCTGGTTGATCTCTGACAGAGCCCCAGTGTGGAATCTCTCTCTACTTGATCTCTGACACAGTCCGTGTGGAATCCCTCTCTAGTTGATCTCTGACACAGCCCCAGTGTGGAATCTCTCTCTACTTGATCTTTGACACAGCCCCAGTGTGGAATCCCTCTCTAGTTGATCTCTGACACAGTCCCAGTGTGGAATCTCTCTCTAGTTGATCTCTGACTCAGCCCCAGTGTGGAATACCTCTCTAGTTGATCTCTGACACAGCCCCAGTGTGGAATCCCTCTCTAGTTGATCTCTGACACTGTCCCAGTGTGGAAACTCTCTCTAGTTGATCTGACACACTCCCAGCGTGGAATCTCTCTCTAGTTGATCTCTGACACAGACCCAGTGTGGAATCCCTCTCTAGTTGATCTCTGACACAGTCCCAGTGTGGAATCTCTCTCTAGTTGTTCTCTGACACAGTCCCCGTGTGGAATCTCTCTCGAGTTGATCTCTGACACAGCCCCAGTGTGAGATTCCTCTCTAGTTGATCTCTGACACATCCCCAGTGTGGAATCCCTCTCTAGTTGATCTCTGACACAGCCCCAGTGTGAGATCCCTCTCTAGTTGATCTCTGACACAGCCCCAGTGTGAAATCTCTCTCTAGTTGATCTCTGACACAGCCCCAGTGTGGAATCCCTTGCTAGTTGATCTCTGACACAGCCCAAGTGTGGAATCTCTCTCAGGTTGATTTCTGACACAGCCCCAGTGTGGAATCCCTCCCTAGTTGATCTCTGACACAGCCCAAGTGTGGAATCTCTCGCCAGTTGATTTCTGACACAGCCCCAGTGTGGAAGCTCTCTCTAGTTGATCTCTGACACAGTCCCAGTGTGAGATCCCTCTCTAGATGTCTGACACAGCCCCAGTGTGAGATTCCTCTCTAGTTGATCTCTGACACAGCCCCAGTGTGAAATATCTCTCTAGTTGATCTCTGACACATCCCCAGTGTGGAATCTCTCTCTTGTTGATCTCTGACACAGTCCCAGTGTGAGATCCCTCTCTAGTTGATCTCTGACACATCCCCAATGCGAGATTCCTCTCTAGTTGATCTCTGACACAGCCCCAGTGTGGAATCTCTATCTAGTTGATCTCTGACACAGCCCCAGTGTGGAATCGCTCGCTAGTTGATCTCTGACAGAGCCCAAGTGTGGAATCTCTCTCCATGTTGATTTCTGACACAGCCCCAGTGTGGAATCCCTCCCTTGTTGATCTCTGACACAGCCCAAGCGTGGAATCTCTCTCCAGTTGATTTCTGACACAGCCCCAGTGTGGAATCTCTCTCTAGTTGATCTCTGACACAGCCCCAGTGTGAGATCCCTCTCTAGTTGATCTACGACACAGCCCCAGAGTGAGATTCCGCTCCATTTGATCTCTGACACAGCTCCAGAGTTAAATCTCTCTCTAGTTGATCTCTGACACAGCCCCAGTGTGGAATCTCTCTCTTGTTGATCTCTGACGCAGTCTCAGTGTGAGATCCCTCTCTAGTTGATCTCTGACACAGTCCCAGTGTGGAATCCCTTTCTAGTTGATCTCTGACACAGCCCCAGTGTGGAATCTCTCTCTAGTTGATCTCTGACACAGCCCCAGTGTGGAAGCTCTCTCTAATTGATCTCTGACACAGCCCCAGTGTGGAATCTCTCTCTAGTTGATCTGTGACTCAGCCCCCGTTTGGAATCCCTCTCGAGTTGATCTCTGACACTGCCCCAGTGTGGAATCTCTATCTAGTTGATCTCTGACACTGCTCCAGTGTGAGATCCCTCTCTGGTTGATCTCTGACACATCCCTAGTGTGGAATCTCTCTCTAGTTGATCTCTGACACAGCCCCAGTGTGAGATCCCTCTCTAGTTGATCTCTGACGCAGCCTCACTGTTTAATCTCTCTCTAGTTGATCTCAGACACAGCTCCATTGTGGAATCTCTCTCTAGTTGATCGCTGACACAGCACCAGTGTGGAATCCCTCTCTAGTTGATCTCTGACACAGCCCCAGTGTGAGATCCCTCTCAAGTTGATCTCTGACACAGCCCCAGTGTGAGATTCCTCTCTAGTTGATCTCTGACACAGCCCCAGTGTGAAATCTCTCTCTAGGTGATCTCTGACACAGCCCCAGTGTGGAATCTCTCTCTTGTTGATCTCTGACACAGTCGCAGTGTGGAATCCCTTTCTAGTTGATCTCTGACACAGCCCCAGTGCGGAATCTCTCCCTAGTTGATCTCTGACACAGCCCCAGCGTGGAAGCTCTCTCTAATTGATCTATGACTCAGCCCCCGTTTGGAATCCCTCTCTAGTTGATCTCTGACACTGTCCCAGTGTGGAATCTCTCTCTAGTTGATCTCTGACACTGCTCCAGCGTGAGAGCCCATTCTAGTTGATCTCTGACACATCCCTAGTGTGGAATCTCTCTCTAGTTGATCTCTGACACAGCCCCAGTGTGAGATCCCTCTCTAGTTGATCTCTGACACAGCCTCAATGATTAATCTCTCTCTAGGTGATCTCTGACACAGCTCCATTGTGGAATCTCTCTCTAGCTGATCTCTGACACAGCACCAGTGTGGAATCTCTCTCCAGTTGATCTCTGACACAGCTCCAGTGTGGAATCCCTCTCTAGTTGATCTCTGACACAGCCCCAGTGTGGAATCACTGTCAAGTTGATCTCTGATACAGTCCCAGTGTGGAATCTCTGTCTAGTTGATCTCTGACACAGTCCCAGTCTGGAATCTCTCTTTACTTGATCTCTGACCCAGCCCCAGTGTGGAAACTCTCTCTAGTTGATCTCAGACACAGCTCCATTGTGGAATCTCTCTCTAGTTGATCGCTGACACAGCACCAGTGTGGAATCCCTCTCTAGTTGATCTCTGACACAGCCCCAGTGTGAGATCCCTCTCAAGTTGATCTCTGACACAGCCCCAGTGTGAGATTCCTCTCTAGTTGATCTCTGACACAGCCCCAGTGTGAAATCTCTCTCTAGGTGATCTCTGACACAGCCCCAGTGTGGAATCTCTCTCTTGTTGATCTCTGACACAGTCGCAGTGTGGAATCCCTTTCTAGTTGATCTCTGACACAGCCCCAGTGCGGAATCTCTCCCTAGTTGATCTCTGACACAGCCCCAGCGTGGAAGCTCTCTCTAATTGATCTATGACTCAGCCCCCGTTTGGAATCCCTCTCTAGTTGATCTCTGACACTGTCCCAGTGTGGAATCTCTCTCTAGTTGATCTCTGACACTGCTCCAGCGTGAGAGCCCATTCTAGTTGATCTCTGACACATCCCTAGTGTGGAATCTCTCTCTAGTTGATCTCTGACACAGCCCCAGTGTGAGATCCCTCTCTAGTTGATCTCTGACACAGCCTCAATGATTAATCTCTCTCTAGGTGATCTCTGACACAGCTCCATTGTGGAATCTCTCTCTAGCTGATCTCTGACACAGCACCAGTGTGGAATCTCTCTCCAGTTGATCTCTGACACAGCTCCAGTGTGGAATCCCTCTCTAGTTGATCTCTGACACAGCCCCAGTGTGGAATCTCTGTCAAGTTGATCTCTGATACAGTCCCAGTGTGGAATCTCTGTCTAGTTGATCTCTGACACAGTCCCAGTCTGGAATCTCTCTTTACTTGATCTCTGACCCAGCCCCAGTGTGGAAACTCTCTCTAGTTGATCTCTGACACAATCCCAGTGTGGAACCTGTCTCTAGTTGACCTCTGAAACAGCCCCAGTGTGGAATCCCTCTCTAGTTGATCTCTGACACAGTCCCAGTGTGGAATCTCTCCCTAGTTGATCTCTGACACAGTCCCATTGTGGAATCTCTCTCTAGTTGATCTCTGACACAGTCCCAGTGTGGAATCTCTCTCTACTTGATCTCTAACCCAGCCCCTGTGTGGAATCTCAGTCTAGTTGATCTCTGACACAGCCCCAGTGTGGAATCACTCTCTAGTAGATCTCTGACACAGCCCCAGTCTGGAATCTCTCTCTACTTGATCTCTGACACAGTCCGTGTGGAATCTCTCTCTTGTTGATCCCTGACACAGCCCCAGATTTGAATCTCTCTAGTTGATCTCTGACACAGCCCCAGTGTGAGATCCCTCTCTAGTTGATCTCTGACGCAGCCTCACTGTTTAATCTCTCTCTAGTTGATCTCTGACACAGCTCCATTGTGGAATCTCTCTCTAGTTGATCTCTGACACAGCACCAGTGTGGAATCTCTCTCCAGTTGATCTCTGACACAGCTCCAGTGTGGAATCCCACTCTAGTTGATCTTTGACACAGCCCCAGTGTGGAATCTCTGTCTAGTCGATCTCTGACACAGTCCCAGTGTGGAATTTCTCTCTAGTTGATCTCTGACACAGTCCGAGAGTGGAATCTCTCTCTACTTGATCTCTGAACCAGCCCCAGTGTGGAATCTTTCTCTAGTTGATCTCTGACACAGCCCCAGTGTGGAATCCCTCTCTAGTTGATCTCTGACACAGCCCCAGTGTGGAATCCCTCTCTAGTTGATCTCTGACACAGTCCCAGTGTGGAATCTCTCTCTAGTTGATCTCTGACAAAGTCCCAGTGTGGAATCTCTCTCTAGTTGATCTCTGACACAGTCCCAGTGTGGAATCTCTCACTACTTGATCTCTGACCCAGCCCCAGTGTGGAATCTCCCTCTAGTGGATCTCTGACACAGCCCCAGTGTGGCATCACTCTCTGGTTGATCTCTGACAGAGCCCCAGTGTGGAATCTCTCTCTACTTGATCTCTGACACAGTCCGTGTGGAATCCCTCTCTAGTTGATCTCTGACACAGCCCCAGTGTGGAATCTCTCTCTACTTGATCTTTGACACAGCCCCAGTGTGGAATCCCTCTCTAGTTGATCTCTGACACAGTCCCAGTGTGGAATCTCTCTCTAGTTGATCTCTGACTCAGCCCCAGTGTGGAATACCTCTCTAGTTGATCTCTGACACAGCCCCAGTGTGGAATCCCTCTCTAGTTGATCTCTGACACTGTCCCAGTGTGGAAACTCTCTCTAGTTGATCTGACACACTCCCAGCGTGGAATCTCTCTTTAGTTGATCTCTGACACAGACCCAGTGTGGAATCCCTCTCTAGTTGATCTCTGACACAGTCCCAGTGTGGAATCTCTCTCTAGTTGTTCTCTGACACAGTCCCCGTGTGGAATCTCTCTCGAGTTGATCTCTGACACAGCCCCAGTGTGAGATTCCTCTCTAGTTGATCTCTGACACATCCCCAGTGTGGAATCCCTCTCTAGTTGATCTCTGACACAGCCCCAGTGTGAGATCCCTCTCTAGTTGATCTCTGACACAGCCCCAGTGTGAAATCTCTCTCTAGTTGATCTCTGACACAGCCCCAGTGTGGAATCCCTTGCTAGTTGATCTCTGACACAGCCCAAGTGTGGAATCTCTCTCAGGTTGATTTCTGACACAGCCCCAGTGTGGAATCCCTCCCTAGTTGATCTCTGACACAGCCCAAGTGTGGAATCTCTCGCCAGTTGATTTCTGACACAGCCCCAGTGTGGAAGCTCTCTCTAGTTGATCTCTGACACAGTCCCAGTGTGAGATCCCTCTCTAGATGTCTGACACAGCCCCAGTGTGAGATTCCTCTCTAGTTGATCTCTGACACAGCCCCAGTGTGAAATATCTCTCTAGTTGATCTCTGACACATCCCCAGTGTGGAATCTCTCTCTTGTTGATCTCTGACACAGTCCCAGTGTGAGATCCCTCTCTAGTTGATCTCTGACACATCCCCAATGCGAGATTCCTCTCTAGTTGATCTCTGACACAGCCCCAGTGTGGAATCTCTATCTAGTTGATCTCTGACACAGCCCCAGTGTGGAATCGCTCGCTAGTTGATCTCTGACAGAGCCCAAGTGTGGAATCTCTCTCCATGTTGATTTCTGACACAGCCCCAGTGTGGAATCCCTCCCTTGTTGATCTCTGACACAGCCCAAGCGTGGAATCTCTCTCCAGTTGATTTCTGACACAGCCCCAGTGTGGAATCTCTCTCTAGTTGATCTCTGACACAGCCCCAGTGTGAGATCCCTCTCTAGTTGATCTACGACACAGCCCCAGAGTGAGATTCCGCTCCATTTGATCTCTGACACAGCTCCAGAGTTAAATCTCTCTCTAGTTGATCTCTGACACAGCCCCAGTGTGGAATCTCTCTCTTGTTGATCTCTGACGCAGTCTCAGTGTGAGATCCCTCTCTAGTTGATCTCTGACACAGTCCCAGTGTGGAATCCCTTTCTAGTTGATCTCTGACACAGCCCCAGTGTGGAATCTCTCTCTAGTTGATCTCTGACACAGCCCCAGTGTGGAAGCTCTCTCTAATTGATCTCTGACACAGCCCCAGTGTGGAATCTCTCTCTAGTTGATCTGTGACTCAGCCCCCGTTTGGAATCCCTCTCGAGTTGATCTCTGACACTGCCCCAGTGTGGAATCTCTATCTAGTTGATCTCTGACACTGCTCCAGTGTGAGATCCCTCTCTGGTTGATCTCTGACACATCCCTAGTGTGGAATCTCTCTCTAGTTGATCTCTGACACAGCCCCAGTGTGAGATCCCTCTCTAGTTGATCTCTGACGCAGCCTCACTGTTTAATCTCTCTCTAGTTGATCTCAGACACAGCTCCATTGTGGAATCTCTCTCTAGTTGATCGCTGACACAGCACCAGTGTGGAATCCCTCTCTAGTTGATCTCTGACACAGCCCCAGTGTGAGATCCCTCTCAAGTTGATCTCTGACACAGCCCCAGTGTGAGATTCCTCTCTAGTTGATCTCTGACACAGCCCCAGTGTGAAATCTCTCTCTAGGTGATCTCTGACACAGCCCCAGTGTGGAATCTCTCTCTTGTTGATCTCTGACACAGTCGCAGTGTGGAATCCCTTTCTAGTTGATCTCTGACACAGCCCCAGTGCGGAATCTCTCCCTAGTTGATCTCTGACACAGCCCCAGCGTGGAAGCTCTCTCTAATTGATCTATGACTCAGCCCCCGTTTGGAATCCCTCTCTAGTTGATCTCTGACACTGTCCCAGTGTGGAATCTCTCTCTAGTTGATCTCTGACACTGCTCCAGCGTGAGAGCCCATTCTAGTTGATCTCTGACACATCCCTAGTGTGGAATCTCTCTCTAGTTGATCTCTGACACAGCCCCAGTGTGAGATCCCTCTCTAGTTGATCTCTGACACAGCCTCAATGATTAATCTCTCTCTAGGTGATCTCTGACACAGCTCCATTGTGGAATCTCTCTCTAGCTGATCTCTGACACAGCACCAGTGTGGAATCTCTCTCCAGTTGATCTCTGACACAGCTCCAGTGTGGAATCCCTCTCTAGTTGATCTCTGACACAGCCCCAGTGTGGAATCACTGTCAAGTTGATCTCTGATACAGTCCCAGTGTGGAATCTCTGTCTAGTTGATCTCTGACACAGTCCCAGTCTGGAATCTCTCTTTACTTGATCTCTGACCCAGCCCCAGTGTGGAAATTCTCTCTAGTTGATCTCTGACACAATCCCAGTGTGGAACCTGTCTCTAGTTGACCTCTGAAACAGCCCCAGTGTGGAATCCCTCTCTAGTTGATCTCTGACACAGTCCCAGTGTGGAATCTCTCCCTAGTTGATCTCTGACACAGTCCCATTGTGGAATCTCTCTCTAGTTGATCTCTGACACAGTCCCAGTGTGGAATCTCTCTCTACTTGATCTCTAACCCAGCCCCTGTGTGGAATCTCAGTCTAGTTGATCTCTGACACAGCCCCAGTGTGGAATCACTCTCTAGTATATCTCTGACACAGCCCCAGTCTGGAATCTCTCTCTACTTGATCTCTGACACAGTCCGTCTGGAATCTCTCTCTAGTTGATCCCTGACACAGCCCCAGATTTGAATCTCTCTCGTTGATCTCTGACACAGCCGAGTGTGGAATCTCTCTCTAGTTGATCACTGACACAGCTCCAGTGTGGAATCTTTCTCTAGTTGATCTCTGACACAGCCCCAGTGTGGAACCTGTCTCTAGTTGATCTCTGACACAGCGCGAGTTTGGAATCTCTCTCTAGTTCATCTCTGACACAATCCCAGTGTGAGATCCCTCTCTAGATGAGCTCTGACACAGACCCCGTGTGAGATTACTCTCTAGTTGATCACTGACACAGCCCCAGTGTGAAATCTCTCTCTAGTTGATCTCTGACACAGCCCCAGTGAAGAATCTCTCTCTAGTTGATCTCTGACACAGCCCCAGTGTGAGATCCCTCTTTAGGTGACCTCTCACACAGCCCCAGTGTGAGATCCCTCTCTAGTTCATCTCTGACACAGCCACAGTGTGAGATCCCTCTCTAGTTCATCTCTGACACAGCCCCAGTGTGAGATTCCTCTCTAGTTGATCTCTGACACAGCCCCAGTGTGAAATCTCTCTCTAGTTGATCTCTGACACAGCCACAGTGTGGAATCCCTCGCTAGTTGATCTCCGACACAGCCCAAGTGTGGAATCTCTCTCAGGTTGATTTCTGACACAGCCCCAGTGTGGAATCCCTCCCTAGTTGATCTCTGACACAGCCCAAGTGTTGAATCTCTCGCCAGTTGATTTATGACACAGCCCCAGTGTGGAAGCTCTCTCTAGTTGATCTCTGAAACAGCCCCAGTGTGAGATCCCTCTCTAGATGTCTGACACAGCCCCAGTGTGAGATTCCTCTCTAGTTGATCTCTGACACAGCCCCAGTGTGAAATATCTCTCTTGTTGATCTCTGACACAGTCCCAGTGTGAGATCCCTCTCTAGTTGATCTCTGACACATCCCCAATGCGAGATTCCTCTCTAGTTGATCTCTGACACAGCCCCAGTGTGGAATCTCTATCTAGTTGATCTCTGACAGAGCCCAAGTGTGGAATCTCTCTCCATGTTGATTTCTGACAGAGCCCCAGTGTGGAATCCCTCCCTAGTTGATCTCTGACACAGCCCAAGCGTGGAATCTCTCTCCAGTTGATTTCTGACACAGCCCCAGCGTGGAATCTCTCTCTAGTTGATCTCTGACACAGCCCCAGCGTGAGATCCCTCTCTAGTTGATCTATGACACAGCCCCAGTGTGAGATTCCGCTCTAGTTGATCTCTGACACAACCCCAGAGTGAAATCTCTCTATAGTTGATCTCTGACACAGCCCCAGTGTGGAATCTCTCTCTTGTTGACCTCTGACACAGTCCCAGTGTGAGATCCCTCTCTAGTTGATCTCTGACACAGTCCCAGAGTGGAATCCCTTTCTCATTGATCTCTGACACAGCCCCAGTGCGGAATCACTTTCTAGTTGATCACTGACACAGCCCCTGTGTGGAAGCTCTCTCTAATTGATCTCTGACACAGCCCCAGTGTGGAATCTCTCTCTAGTTGATCTATGGCTCAGCCCCCGTTTGGAATCCCTCTCTAGTTGATATCTGACACTGCCCCAGTGTGGAACCTCTCTCTAGTTGATCTCTGACACTGCTCCAGTGTGGAATCCCTCTCTAGTTGATCTCTGACACATCCCTAGTGTGGAATCTCTCTCTAGTTGATCTCTGACACAGCCCCAGTGTGAGATCCCTCTCTAGTTGATCTCTGACGCAGCCTCACTGTTTAATCTCTCTCTAGTTGATCTCTGACACAGCTCCATCGTGGAATCTCTCTCTAGTTGATCTCTGACACTGCTCCAGTGTGGAATCTCTCTCCAGTTGATCTCTGACACAGCTCCAGTGTGGAATCCCTCTCTAGTTGATCTCTGACACAGCCCCAGTGTGGAATCTCTGTCTAGTCGATCTCTGACAGAGTCCCAGTGTGGAATTTCTCTCTAGTTGATCTCTGACACAGTCCCAGTGTGGAATCTCTCTCTACTTGATCTCTGACCCAGCCCCAGTGTGTAATCTTTCTCTAGTTGATCTCTGACACAGCCCCAGTGTGGAATCCCTCTCTAGTTGATCTCTGACACAGCCCCAGTGTGGAATCCCTCTCTAGTTGATCTCTGACACAGTCCCAGTGTGGAATCTCTCTCTAGTTGATCTCTGACACAGTCCCAGTGTGGAATCTCTCTCCAGTTGATCTCTGACACAGTCCCAGTGTGGAATCTCTCACTACTTGATCTCTGACCCAGCAAAAGTGTGGAATCTCTCTCTAGTGGATCTCTGACACAGCCCCAGTGTGGCATCACTCTCTGGTTGATCTCTGACACAGCCCCAGTGTGGAATCTCTCTCTACTTGATCTCTGACACAGTCCGTGTGGAATCCCTCTCTAGTTGATCTCTGACACAGCCCCAGTGTGGAATCTCTCTCTAGTTGATCTCTGACACAGCCCCAGTGTGGAATCTCTCTCTACTTGATATCTGCCTCAGCCCCAGTGTGGAATACCTCTCTAGTTGATCTCTGACACAGCCCCAGTGTGGAATCCCTCTCTGGTTGATCTCTGACACTGTCCCAGTGTGGAATGTCTCTCTAGTTGATCTGACACAGTCCCAGCGTGGAATCTCTCTCTTGTTGATCTCTGACACAGACCCAGTGTGGAATCCCTCTCTAGTTGATCTCTGACACAGTCCCAGTGTGGAATCTCTCTCTAGTTGATCTCTGACACAGTCCCCGTGTGGAATCTCTCTCTAGTTGATCTCTGACAAATTCCCAGTGTGAGATTCCTCTCTAGTTGATCTCTGACAAAGCCCCAGTATGAGATCCCTCTCTTGTTGATCTCTGACACAGCCCAAGTGTGGAATCTCTCTCTAGTTGATCTCTGACACAGCCTCAGTGTGATATTCCTCTCTAGCTGATCTCTGACACAGCCCCAGTGTGGAATCCCTCTCTAGTTGATCTCTGACACAGCCCCAGTGTGGAATCCCTCTCTAGTTTATCTCTGACACAGCCCGTGTGGAATCCCTCTCTAGTTGATCTCTGACACAGCCCCAGTGTGGAATCTCTCTCTAGTTGATCTCTGACACAGCCCCAGTGTGGAAGCTCTCTCTAATTGAAATCTGACACAGCCCAAGTGCGGAATCTCTCTCCAGTTGATTTCTGACACAGCCCCAGTGAGGAATCTCTCTCTAGTTGATCTCTGACACACCCCAGTGTGAGATCCCTCTCTAGTTGATCTCTGACACAGCCCCAGTGTGAGATTCCTCTCTAGTTGATCTCTGACACAGCCACAGTGTGAGATCCCTCTCTTGTTGATCTCTGACACAGCCCCAGTGTGGAATCTCTCTCTAGTTGATCTCTGACACAGCTCCATTGTGGAATTTCTCTCTAGTTGATCTCTGACACAGCCCCAGTGTGGAATCCCTCTCTAGTTGATCTTTGACACAGCCCCAGTGTGGAATCCCTCTCTAGTTTATCTCTGACACAGCCCGTGTGGAATCCCTCTCTCGTTGATCTCTGACACAGCCCCAGTGTGGAATCTCTCTCTAGTTGATCTCTGACACAGCCCCAGTGTGGAATCCCTCTCTAGTTGATCTCTGACACAGTCCCAGTGTGGAATCCCTCTCTAGTTGATCTCTGACACAGCCCCAGTGTGGAATGTCTCTGTAATTGTTCCCTGACACAGTCCCAGTGTGGAATCCCTCTCTAGTTGATCTCTGACACAGCCCCAGTGTGAGATCCCTCTCAAGTTCATCTCTGACACAGCCCCAGTGTGAGATTCCTCTCTAGTTGATCTCTGACACAGCCCCAGTGTGAAATCTCTCTCTAGTTGATCTCTGACACAGCCCCAGTGTGGAATCTCTCTCTTGTTGATCTCTGACACAGTCGCAGTGTGGAATCCCTTTCTAGTTGATCTCTGACACAGCCCCAGTGCGGAATCTCTCCCTAGTTGATCTCTGACACAGCCCCAGTGTGGAAGCTCTCTCTAATTGATCTATGACTCAGCCCCCGTTTGGAATCCCTCTCTAGTTGATCTCTGACACTGTCCCAGTGTGGAATCTCTCTCTAGTTGATCTCTGACACTGCTCCAGCATGAAAGCCCATTCTAGTTGATCTCTGACACATCCCTAGTGTGGAATCTCTCTCTAGTTGATCTCTGACACAGCCCCAGTGTGAGATCCCTCTCTAGTTGATCTCTGACACAGACTCAATGATTAATCTCTCTCTAGGTGATCTCTGACACAGCTCCATTGTGGAATCTCTCTCTAGCTGATCTCTGACACAGCACCAGTGTGGAATCTCTCTCCAGTTGATCTCTGACACAGCTCCAGTGTGGAATCCCTCTCTAGTTGATCTCTGACACAGCCCCAGTGTGGAATCTCTGTTTAGTTGATCTCTGATACAGTCCCAGTGTGGAATCTCTGTCTAGTTGATCTCTGACACAGTCCCAGTCTGGAATCTCTCTTTACTTGATCTCTGACCCAGCCCCAGTGTGGAAACTCTCTCTAGTTGATCTCTGACACAATCCCAGTGTGGAACCTCTCTCTAGTTGACCTCTGAAACAGCCCCAGTGTGGAATCCCTCTCTAGTTGATCTCTGACACAGTCCCAGTGTGGAATCTCTCCCTAGTTGATCTCTGACACAGTCCCATTGTGGAATCTCTCTCTAGTTGATCTCTGACACAGTCCCAGTGTGGAATCTCTCTCTACTTGATCTCTAACCCAGCCCCTGTGTGGAATCTCAGTCTAGTTGATCTCTGACACAGCCCCAGTGTGGAATCACTCTCTAGTAGATCTCTGACACAGCCCCAGTCTGGAATCTCTCTCTACTTGATCTCTGACACAGTCCGTCTGGAATCTCTCTCTAGTTGATCCCTGACACAGCCCCAGATTTGAATCTCTCTCGTTGATCTTTGACACAGCCGAGTGTGGAATCTCTCTCTAGTTGATCACTGACACAGCCCCAGTGTGGAATCTTTCTCTAGTTGATCTCTGACACAGCCCCAGTGTGGAACCTGTCTCTAGTTGATCTCTGACACAGCCCGAGTTTGGAATCTCTCTCTAGTTCATCTCTGACACAATCCCAGTGTGAGATCCCTCTCTAGATGAGCTCTGACACAGACCCCGTGTGAGATTCCTCTCTAGTTGATCACTGACACAGCCCCAGTGTGAAATCTCTCTCTAGTTGATCTCTGACACAGCCCCAGTGAAGAATCTCTCTCTAGTTGATCTCTGACACAGCCCCAGTGTGAGATCCCTCTTTAGTTGACCTCTCACACAGCCCCAGTGTGAGATCCCTCTCTAGTTCATCTCTGACACAGCCCCAGTGTGAGATCCCTCTCTAGTTCATCTCTGACACAGCCCCAGTGTGAGATTCCTCTCTAGTTGATCTCTGACACAGCCCCAGTGTGAAATCTCTCTCTAGTTGATCTCTGACACAGCCCCAGTGTGGAATCCCTCGCTAGTTGATCTCCGACACAGCCCAAGTGTGGAATCTCTCTCAGGTTGATTTCTGACACAGCCCCAGTGTGGAATCCCTCCCTAGTTGATCTCTGACACAGCCCAAGTGTTGAATCTCTCGCCAGTTGATTTATGACACAGCCCCAGTGTGGAAGCTCTCTCTAGTTGATCTCTGAAACAGCCCCAGTGTGAGATCCCTCTCTAGATGTCTGACACAGCCCCAGTGTGAGATTCCTCTCTAGTTGATCTCTGACACAGCCCCAGTGTGAAATATCTCTCTTGTTGATCTCTGACACAGTCCCAGTGTGAGATCCCTCTCTAGTTGATCTCTGACACATCCCCAATGCGAGATTCCTCTCTAGTTGATCTCTGACACAGCCCCAGTGTGGAATCTCTATCTAGTTGATCTCTGACAGAGCCCAAGTGTGGAATCTCTCTCCATGTTGATTTCTGACAGAGACCCAGTGTGGAATCCCTCCCTAGTTGATCTCTGACACAGCCCAAGCGTGGAATCTCTCTCCAGTTGATTTCTGACACAGCCCCAGCGTGGAATCTCTCTCTAGTTGATCTCTGACACAGCCCCAGCGTGAGATCCCTCTCTAGTTGATCTATGACACAGCCCCAGTGTGAGCTTCCGCTCTAGTTGATCTCTGACACAGCCCCAGAGTGAAATCTCTCTATAGTTGATCTCTGACACAGCCCCAGTGTGGAATCTCTCTCTTGTTGACCTCTGACACAGTCCCAGTGTGAGACCCCTCTCTAGTTGATCTCTGACACAGTCCCAGTGTGGAATCCCTTTCTCATTGATCTCTGACACAGCCCCAGTGCGGAATCTCTTTCTAGTTGATCACTGACACAGCCCCAGTGTGGAAGCTCTCTCTAATTGATCTCTGACACAGCCCCGGTGTGGAATCTCTCTCTAGTTGATCTATGACTCAGCCCCCGTTTGGAATCCCTCTCTAGTTGATCTCTGACACTGCCCCAGTGTGGAATCTCTCTCTAGTTGATCTCTGACACTGCTCCAGTGTGAGATCCCTCTCTAGTTGATCTCTGACACATCCCTAGTGTGGAATCTCTCTCTGGTTGATCTCTGACACAGCCCCAGTGTGAGATCCCTCTCTAGTTGATCTCTGACGCAGCCTCACTGTTTAATCTCTCTCTAGTTGATCTCTGACACAGCTCCATCGTGGAATCTCTCTCTAGTTGATCTCTGACACTGCTCCAGTGTGGAATCTCTCTCCAGTTGATCTCTGACACAGCTCCAGTGTGGAATCCCTCTCTAGTTGATCTCTGACACAGCCCCAGTGTGGAATCTCTGTCTAGTCGATCTCTGACACAGTCCCAGTGTGGAATTTCTCTCTAGTTGATCTCTGACACAGTCGCAGTGTGGAATCTCTCTCTACTTGATCTCTGACCCAGCCCCAGTGTGTAATCTTTCTCTAGTTGATCTCTGACACAGCCCCAGTGTGGAATCCCTCTCTAGTTGATCTCTGACACAGCCCCAGTGTGGAATCCCTATCTAGTTGATCTCTGACACAGTCCCAGTGTGGAATCTCTCTCTAGTTGATCTCTGACACAGTCCCAGTGTGGAATCTCTCTCCAGTTGATCTCTGACACAGTCCCAGTGTGGAATCTCTCACTACTTGATCTCTGACCCAGCAACAGTGTGGAATCTCTATCTAGTTGATCTCTGACACAGCCCCAGTGTGGCATCACTCTCTGGTTGATCTCTGACACAGCCCCAGTGTGGAATCTCTCTCTACTTGATCTCTGACACAGTCCGTGTGGAATCCCTCTCTAGTTGATCTCTGACACAGCCCCAGTGTGGAATCTCTCTCTAGTTGATCTCTGACACAGCCCCAGTGTGGAATCTCTCTCTACTTGATATCTGCCTCAGCCCCAGTGTGGAATACCTCTCTAGTTGATCTCTGACACAGCCCCAGTGTGGAATCCCTCTCTGGTTGATCTCTGACACTGTCCCATTGTGGAATGTCTCTCTAGTTGATCTGACACAGTCCCAGCGTGGAATCTCTCTCTTGTTGATCTCTGACACAGACCCAGTGTGGAATCCCTCTCTAGTTGATCTCTGACACAGTCCCAGTGTGGAATCTCTCTCTAGTTGATCTCTGACACAGTCCCCGTGTGGAATCTCTCTCTAGTTGATCTCTGACAAATTCCCAGTGTGAGATTCCTCTCTAGTTGATCTCTGACACAGCCCCAGTGTGAGATCCCTCTCTTGTTGATCTCTGACACAGCCCAAGTGTGGAATCTCTCTCTAGTTGATCTCTGACACAGCCTCAGTGTGAGATTCCTCTCTAGTTGATCTCTGACACCGCCCCAGTGTGGAATCCCTCTCTAGTTGATCTCTGACACAGCCCTAGTGTGGAATCCCTCTCTAGTTTATCTCTGACACAGCCCGTGTGGAATCCCTCTCTAGTTGATCTCTGACACAGCCCCAGTGTGGAATCTCTCTCTAGTTGATCTCTGACACAGCCCCAGTGTGGAAGCTCTCTCTAATTGAAATCTGACACAGCCCAAGTGCGGAATCTCTCTCCAGTTGATTTCTGACACAGCCCCAGTGAGGAATCTCTCTCTAGTTGATCTCTGACACACCCCAGTGTGAGATCGCTCTCTAGTTGATCTCTGACACAGCCCCAGTGTGAGATTCCTCTCTAGTTGATCTCTGACACAGCCCCAGTGTGAGATCCCTCTCTTGTTGATCTCTGACACAGCCCCAGTGTGGAATCTCTCTCTAGTTGATCTCTGACACAGCTCCATTGTGGAATTTCTCTCTAGTTGATCTCTGACACAGCCCCAGTGTGGAATCCCTCTCTAGTTGATCTCTGACACAGCCCCAGTGTGGAATCCCTCTCTAGTTTATCTCTGACACAGCCCGTGTGGAATCCCTCTCTAGTTGATCTCTGACACAGCCCCAGTGTGGAATCTCTCTCTAGTTGATCTCTGACACAGCCCCAGTGTGGAATCCCTCTCTAGTTGATCTCTGACACAGTCCCAGTGTGGAATCCCTCTCTATTTGATCTCTGACACAGCCCCAGTGTGGGATCTCTCTGTAATTGTTCCCTGACACAGTCCCAGTGTGGAATCCCTCTCTAGTTGATCTCTGACACAGCCCCAGTGTGGAATCCATCTCTAGTTGATCTCTGACACTGCCCCAGTGTGGAATCTCTCTCTAGTTGATCTCTGACACAGCCCCAGTGTGGAATCCCTCTCTAGTTGATCTCTGACACAGCCCCAGTGTGGAATCCCTCTCTAGTTGATCTCTGACACAGCCCCAGTGTGCAATCCCTCTCTACTTGATCTCTGACACAGTCCAAGTGTGGAATCCCTCTCTAGTTGATCTCTGACACAGCCCCAGTGTGGAATCTCTCTCTAGTTGATCCCTGACACAGCCCCAGATTTGAATCTCTCTAGTTGATCTCTGACACAGCCCCAGTGTGAGATCCCTCTCTAGTTGATCTCTGACGCAGCCTCACTGTTTAATCTCTCTCTAGTTGATCTCTGACACAGCTCCATTGTGGAATCTCTCTCTAGTTCATCTCTGACACAGCACCAGTGTGGAATCTCTCTCCAGTTGATCTCTGACACAGCTCCAGTGTGGAAACACTCTCTAGTTGATCTCTGACACAGCCCCAGTGTGGAATCTCTGTCTAGTCGATCTCTGACACAGTCCCAGTGTGGAATTTCTCTCTAGTTGATCTCTGACACAGTCCGAGTGTGGAATCTCTCTCTAGTTGATCTCTGACACAGTCCCAGTGTGGAATCTCTCTCTAGTTGATCTCTGACACAGTCCCAGTGTGGAATCTCTCACTATTTGATCTCTGACATAGCCCCAGTTTGGAATCTCTCTCTAGTGGATCTCTGACACAGCCCCAGTGTGGCATCACTCTCTGGTTGATCTCTGACACAGCCCCAGTGTGGAATCTCTCTCTACTTGATCTCTGACACAGTCCGTGTGGAATCCCTCTCTAGTTGATCTCTGACACAGCCCCAGTGTGGAATCTCTCTCTTGTTGATCTCTGACACAGCCCCAGTGTGGAATCTCTCTCTACTTGATCTCTGACACAGCCCCAGTGTGGAATCCCTCTCTAGTTGATCTGTGACACAGTCCCAGTGTGGAATCTCTCTCTAGTTGATCTCTGACTCAGCCCCAGTGTGGAATAACTCTCTAGTTGATCTCTGACACAGCCCCAGTGTGGAATCCCTCTCTAGTTGATCTCTGACACTGTCCCAGTGTGGAATTTCTATCTAGTTGATCTGAAACAGTCCCAGCGTGGAATCTCTCTCTAGTTGATCTCTGACACAGACCCAGTGTGGAATCCCTCTCTAGTTGATCTCTGACACAGTCCCAGTGTGGAATCTCACTCTAGTTGATCTCTGACACAGTCCCCGTGTGGAATCTCTCTCTAGTTGATCTCTGACAAAGTCCCAGTGTGGAATCTCTCCCTAGTTGATCTCTGACACAGCCCCAGTGTGGAATCCCTCTCTAGTTGATCTCTGACACAGCCTCACTGTTTAATCTCTCTCTAGTTGATCTCTGACACAGCTCCATTGTGGAATTTCTCTCTAGTTGATCTCTGACACAGCCCCAGTGTGGAATACCTCTCTAGTTGATCTCTGACACAGTCCCAGTGTGGAATCCCACTCTAGTTGATCTCTGACACAGGCCCAATGTGGAATCTCTCTCTAGTTGATCACTGACACAGACCCAGTGTGGAATAACTCTCTAGTTGATCTCTGGCACAGTCCCAGTGTGGAATCTCTCTCTAGTTGATCTCTGACACAGCCCCAGTGTGGAATCACTCTCTAGTTGATCTCTGACACAGCCCCAGTGTGGAATCTCTCTCTACTTGATCTCTGACACAGTCCGTGTGGAATCTCTCTCTAGTTGATCCCTGACACAGCCCCAGATTTGAATCTCTCTAGTTGATCTCTGACACAGCCCCAGTGTGAGATCCCTCTCTAGTTGATCTCTGACGCAGCCTCACTGTTTAATCTCTCTCTAGTTGATCTCTGACACAGCTCCATTGTGGAATCTCTCTCTAGTTGATCTCTGACACAGCACCTGTGTGGAATCTCTCTCCAGTTGATCTCTGACACAGCTCCAGTGTGGAATCCCTCTCTAGTTGATCTCTGACACAGCCCCAGTGTGGAATCTCTGTCTAGTGGATCTCTGACACAGTCCCAGTGTGGAATTTCTCTCTAGTTGATCTCTGACACAGTCCGAGAGTGGAATCTCTCTCTACTTGATCTCTGAACCAGCCCCAGTTTGGAATCTTTCTCTAGTTGATCTCTGACACAGCCCCAGTGTGGAATCCCTCTCTAGTTGATCTCTGACACAGCCCCAGTGTGGAATCCCTCTCTAGTTGATCTCTGACACAGTCCCAGTGTGGAATCTCTCTCTAGTTGATCTCTGACACAGTCCCAGAGTGGAATCTCTCTCTAGTTGATCTCTGACACAGTCCCAGTGTGGAATCTCTCACTACTTGATCTCTGACCCAGCCCCAGTGTGGAATCTCTCTCTCGTGGATCTCTGACACAGCCCCAGTGTGGCATCACTCTCTGGTTGATCTCTGACAGAGCCCCAGTGTGGAATCTCTCTCTACTTGATCTCTGACACAGTCCGTGTGGAATCCCTCTCTAGTTGATCTCTGACACAGCCCCAGTGTGGAATCTCTCTCTACTTGATCTCTGACACAGCCCCAGTGTGGAATCCATCTCTAGTTGATCTCTGACACAGTCCCAGTGTGGAATCTCTCTCTAGTTGATCTCTGACTCAGCCCCAGTGTGGAATACCTCTCTAGTTGATCTCTGACACAGCCCCAGTGTGGAATCCCTCTCTAGTTGATCTCTGACACTGTCCCAGTGTGGAATCTCTCTCTAGTTGATCTGACACAGTCCCAGCGTGGAATCTCTCTCTAGTTGATCTCTGACACAGACCCAGTGTGGAATCCCTCTCTAGTTGATCTCTGACACAGTCCCAGTGTGGAATCTCTCTCTAGTTGATCTCTGACACAGTCCCCGTGTGGAATCTCTCTCTAGTTGATCTCTGACACAGCCCCAGTGTGAGATTCCTCTCTAGTTGATCTCTGACACAGCCCCAGTGTGGAATCCCTCTCTAGTTGATCTCTGACACAGCCCCAGTGTGAGATCCCTCTCTAGTTGATCTCTGACACAGCCCCAGTGTGAAATCTCTCTCTAGTTGATCTCTGACACAGCCCCAGTGTGGAATCCCTTGCTAGTTGATCTCTGACACAGCCCAAGTGTGGAATCTCTCTCAGGTTGATTTCTGACACAGCCCCAGTGTGGAATCCCTCCCTAGTTGATCTCTGACACAGCCCAAGTGTGGAATCTCTCGCCAGTTGATTTCTGACACAGCCCCAGTGTGGAAGCTCTCTCTAGTTGATCTCTGACACAGTCCCAGTGTGAGATCCCTCTCTAGATGTCTGACACAGCCCCAGTGTGAGATTCCTCTCTAGTTGATCTCTGACACAGCCCCAGTGTGAAATATCTCTCTAGTTGATCTCTGACACATCCCCAGTGTGGAATCTCTCTCTTGTTGATCTCTGACACAGTCCCAGTGTGAGATCCCTCTCTAGTTGATCTCTGACACATCCCCAATGCGAGATTCCTCTCTAGTTGATCTCTGACACAGCCCCAGTGTGGAATCTCTATCTAGTTGATCTCTGACACAGCCCCAGTGTGGAATCGCTCGCTAGTTGATCTCTGACAGAGCCCAAGTGTGGAATCTCTCTCCATGTTGATTTCTGACACAGCCCCAGTGTGGAATCCCTCCCTAGTTGATCTCTGACACAGCCCAAGCGTGGAATCTCTCTCCAGTTGATTTCTGACACAGCCCCAGTGTGGAATCTCTCTCTAGTTGATCTCTGACACAGCCCCAGTGTGAGATCCCTCTCTAGTTGATCTATGACACAGCCCCAGTGTGAGATTCCGCTCCATTTGATCTCTGACAGAGCTCCAGAGTGAAATCTCTCTCTAGTTGATCTCTGACACAGCCCCAGTGTGGAATCTCTCTCTTGTTGATCTCTGACGCAGTCTCAGTGTGAGATCCCTCTCTAGTTGATCTCTGACACAGTCCCAGTGTGGAATCCCTTTCTAGTTGATCTCTGACACAGCCCCAGTGCGGAATCTCTCTCTAGTTGATCTCTGACACAGCCCCAGATTGGAAGCTCTCTCTAATTGATCTCTGACACAGCCCCAGTGTGGAATCTCTCTCTAGTTGATCTATGACTCAGCCCCCGTTTGGAATCCCTCTCTAGTTGATCTCTGACACTGCCCCAGTGTGGAATCTCTATCTAGTTGATCTCTGACACTGCTCCAGTGTGAGATCCCTCTCTGGTTGATCTCTGACACAGCCCCAGTGTGGAATCTCTCTCTTGTTGATCTCTGATACAGTCGCAGTGTGGAATCCCTTTCTAGTTGATCTCTGACACAGCCCCAGTGCGGAATCTCTCCCTAGTTGATCTCTGACACAGCCCCAGTGTGGAAGCTCTCTCTAATTGATCTATGACTCAGCCCCCGTTTGGAATCCCTCTCTAGTTGATCTCTGACACTGTCCCAGTGTGGAATCTCTCTCTAGTTGATCTCTGACACAGCCCCAGTGTGAGATCCCTCTCTAGTTGATCTCTGACACAGACTCAATGATTAATCTCTCTCTAGGTGATCTCTGACACAGCTCCATTGTGGAATCTCTCTCTAGCTGATCTCTGACACAGCACCAGTGTGGAATCTCTCTCCAGTTGATCTCTGACACAGCTCCAGTGTGGAATCCCTCTCTAGTTGATCTCTGACACAGCCCCAGTGTGGAATCTCTGTTTAGTTGATCTCTGATACAGCCCCAGTGTGGAATCTCTGTCTAGTTGATCTCTGACACAGTCCCAGTCTGGAATCTCTCTTTACTTGATCTCTGACCCAGCCCCAGTGTGGAAACTCTCTCTAGTTGATCTCTGACACAATCCCAGTGTGGAACCTGTCTCTAGTTGACCTCTGAAACAGCCCCAGTGTGGAATCCGTCTCTAGTTGATCTCTGACACAGTCCCAGTGTGGAATCTCTCCCTAGTTGATCTCTGACACAGTCCCATTGTGGAATCTCTCTCTAGTTGATCTCTGACACAGTCCCAGTGTGGAATCTCTCTCTACTTGATCTCTAACCCAGCCCCTGTGTGGAATCTCAGTCTAGTTGATCTCTGACACAGCCCCAGTGTGGAATCACCCTCTAGTAGATCTCTGACACAGCCCCAGTCTGGAATCTCTCTCTACTTGATCTCTGACACAGTCCGTCTGGAATCTCTCTCTAGTTGATCCCTGACACAGCCCCAGATTTGAATCTCTCTCGTTGATCTCTGACACAGCCGAGTGTGGAATCTCTCTCTAGTTGATCACTGACACAGCCCCAGTGTGGAATCTTTCTCTAGTTGATCTCTGACACAGCCCCAGTGTGGAACCTGTCTCTAGTTGATCTCTGACACAGCCCGAGTTTGGAATCTCTCTCTAGTTCATCTCTGACACAATCCCAGTGTGAGATCCCTCTCTAGATGAGCTCTGACACAGACCCCGTGTGAGATTCCTCTCTAGTTGATCACTGACACAGCCCCAGTGTGAAATCTCTCTCTAGTTGATCTCTGACACAGCCCCAGTGAAGAATCTCTCTCTAGTTGATCTCTGACACAGCCCCAGTGTGAGATCCCTCTTTAGTTGACCTCTCACACAGCCCCAGTGTGAGATCCCTCTCTAGTTCATCTCTGACACAGCCCCAGTGTGAGATCCCTCTCTAGTTCATCTCTGACACAGCCCCAGTGTGAGATTCCTCTCTAGTTGATCTCTGACACAGCCCCAGTGTGAAATCTCTCTCTAGTTGATCTCTGACACAGCCCCAGTGTGGAATCCCTCGCTAGTTGATCTCCGACACAGCCCAAGTGTGGAATCTCTCTCAGGTTGATTTCTGACACAGCCCCAGTGTGGAATCCCTCCCTAGTTGATCTCTGACACAGCCCAAGTGTTGAATCTCTCGCCAGTTGATTTATGACACAGCCCCAGTGTGGAAGCTCTCTCTAGTTGATCTCTGAAACAGCCCCAGTGTGAGATCCCTCTCTAGATGTCTGACACAGCCCCAGTGTGAGATTCCTCTCTAGTTGATCTCTGACACAGCCCCAGTGTGAAATATCTCTCTTGTTGATCTCTGACACAGTCCCAGTGTGAGATCCCTCTCTAGTTGATCTCTGACACATCCCCAATGCGAGATTCCTCTCTAGTTGATCTCTGACACAGCCCCAGTGTGGAATCTCTATCTAGTTGATCTCTGACAGAGCCCAAGTGTGGAATCTCTCTCCATGTTGATTTCTGACAGAGCCCCAGTGTGGAATCCCTCCCTAGTTGATCTCTGACACAGCCCAAGCGTGGAATCTCTCTCCAGTTGATTTCTGACACATCCCCAGCGTGGAATCTCTCTCTAGTTGATCTCTGACACAGCCCCAGCGTGCGATCCCTCTCTAGTTGATCTATGACACAGCCCCAGTGTGAGCTTCCGCTCTAGTTGATCTCTGACACAGCCCCAGAGTGAATTCTCTCTATAGTTGATCTCTGACACAGCCCCAGTGTGGAATCTCTCTCTTGTTGACCTCTGACACAGTCCCAGTGTGAGATCCCTCTCTCGTTGATCTCTGACACAGTACCAGTGTGGAATCCCTTTCTCATTGATCTCTGACACAGCCCCAGTGCGGAATCTCTTTCTAGTTGATCACTGACACAGCCCCAGTGTGGAAGCTCTCTCTAATTGATCTCTGACACAGCCCCAGTGTGGAATCTCTCTCTAGTTGATCTATGACTCAGCCTCCGTTTGGAATCCCTCTCTAGTTGATCTCTGACACTGCCCCAGTGTGGAATCTCTCTCTAGTTGATCTCTGACACTGCTCCAGTGTGGAATCCCTCTCTAGTTGATCTCTGACACATCCCTAGTGTGGAATCTCTCTCTAGTTGATCTCTGACACAGCCCCAGTGTGAGATCCCTCTCTAGTTGATCTCTGACGCAGCCTCACTGTGTAATCTCTCTCTAGTTGATCTCTGACACAGCTCCATCGTGGAATCTCTCTCTAGTTGATCTCTGACACTGCTCCAGTGTGGAATCTCTCTCCAGTTGATCTCTGACACAGCTCCAGAGTGGAATCCCTCTCTAGTTGATCTCTGACACAGCCCCAGTGTGGAATCTCTGTCTAGTCGATCTCTGACACAGTCCCAGTGTGGAATTTCTCTCTAGTTGATCTCTGACACAGTCCCAGTGTGGAATCTCTCTCTACTTGATCTCTGACCCAGCCCCAGTGTGTAATCTTTCTCTAGTTGATCTCTGACACAGCCCCAGTGTGGAATCCCTCTCTAGTTGATCTCTGACACAGCCCCAGTGTGGAATCCCTCTCTAGTTGATCTCTGACACAGTCCCAGTGTGGAATCTCTCTCTAGTTGATCTCTGACACAGTCCCAGTGTGGAATCTCTCTCTAGTTGATCTCTGACACAGTCCTAGTGTGGAATCTCTCACTACTTGATCTCTGACCCAGCAACAGTGTGGAATCTCTCTCTAGTTGATCTCTGACACAGCCCCAGTGTGGCATCACACTCTGGTTGATCTCTGACACAGCCCCAGTGTGGAATCTCTCTCTACTTGATCTCTGACACAGTCCGTGTGGAATCCCTCTCTAGTTGATCTCTGACACAGCCCCAGTGTGGAATCTCTCTCTAGTTGATCTCTGACACAGCCCCAGTGTGGAATCACTCTCTACTTGATATCTGCCTCAGCCCCAGTGTGGAATACCTCTCTAGTTGATCTCTGACACAGCCCCAGTGTGGAATCCCTCTCTGGTAGATCTCTGACACTGTCCCAGTGTGGAATGTCTCTCTAGTTGATCTGACACAGTCCCAGCGTGGAATCTCTCTCTTGTTGATCTCTGACACAGACCCAGTGTGGAATGCCTCTCTAGTTGATCTCTGACACAGTCCCAGTGTGGAATCTCTCTCTAGTTGATCTCTGACACAGTCCCCGTGTGGAATCTCTCTCTAGTTGATCTCTGACAAAGTCCCAGTGTGAGATTCCTCTCTAGTTGATCTCTGACACAGCCCCAGTGTGAGATCCCTCTCTTGTTGATCTCTGACACAGCCCCAGTGTGGAATCTCTCTCTAGTTGATCTCTGACACAGCCTCAGTGTGAGATTCCTCTCTAGTTGATCTCTGACACAGCCCCAGTGTGGAATCCCTCTCTAGTTGATCTCTGACACAGCCCCACTGTGGAATCCCTCTCTAGTTGATCTCTGACGCAGCCCGTGTGGAATCCCTCTCTAGTTGATCTCTGACACAGCCCCAGTGTGGAATCTCTCTCTAGTTGATCTCTGACACAGCCCCAGTGTGGAATCCCTCTCTAGTTGATCTCTGACACAGTCCCAGTGTGGAATCCCTCTCTAGTTGATCTCTGACACAGCCCCAGTGTGGAATCTCTCTCTAATTGTTCCCTGACACAGTCCCAGTGTGGAATCCATCTCTAGTTGATCTCTGACACAGCCCCAGTGTGGAATCCATCTCTAGTTGATCTCTGACACAGCCCCAGTGTGGAATCTCTCTCTAGTTGATCTCTGACACAGCCCCAGTGTGGAATCCCTCTCTAGTTGATCTCTGACACAGCCCCAGTGTGGAATCCCTCTCTAGTTGATCTCTGACACAGCCCCAGTGTGGAATCCCTCTCTACTTGATCTCTGACACAGTCCCAGTGTGGAATCCCTCTCTAGTTGATCTCTGACACAGCCCCAGTGTGGTATCCCTCCCTAGTTGATCTCTGACACAGCCCAGTGTGGAATCCCTCTCTAGTTGATCTCTGACACAGTCCGTCTGGAATCTCTCTCTAGTTGATCCCTGACACAGCCCCAGATTTGAATCTCTCTCGTTGATCTCTGACACAGCCGAGTGTGGAATCTCTCTCTAGTTGATCACTGACACAGCCCCAGTGTGGAATCTTTCTCTAGTTGATCTCTGACACAGCCCCAGTGTGGAACCTGTCTCTAGTTGATCTCTGACACAGCCCGAGTTTGGAATCTCTCTCTAGTTCATCTCTGACACAATCCCAGTGTGAGATCCCTCTCTAGATGAGCTCTGACACAGACCCCGTGTGAGATTCCTCTCTAGTTGATCACTGACACAGCCCCAGTGTGAAATCTCTCTCTAGTTGATCTCTGACACAGCCCCAGTGAAGAATCTCTCTCTAGTTGATCTCTGACACAGCCCCAGTGTGAGATCCCTCTTTAGTTGACCTCTCACACAGCCCCAGTGTGAGATCCCTCTCTAGTTCATCTCTGACACAGCCCCAGTGTGAGATCCCTCTCTAGTTCATCTCTGACACAGCCCCAGTGTGAGATTCCTCTCTAGTTGATCTCTGACACAGCCCCAGTGTGAAATCTCTCTCTAGTTGATCTCTGACACAGCCCCAGTGTGGAATCCCTCGCTAGTTGATCTCCGACACAGCCCAAGTGTGGAATCTCTCTCAGGTTGATTTCTGACACAGCCCCAGTGTGGAATCCCTCCCTAGTTGATCTCTGACACAGCCCAAGTGTTGAATCTCTCGCCAGTTGATTTATGACACAGCCCCAGTGTGGAAGCTCTCTCTAGTTGATCTCTGAAACAGCCCCAGTGTGAGATCCCTCTCTAGATGTCTGACACAGCCCCAGTGTGAGATTCCTCTCTAGTTGATCTCTGACACAGCCCCAGTGTGAAATATCTCTCTTGTTGATCTCTGACACAGTCCCAGTGTGAGATCCCTCTCTAGTTGATCTCTGACACATCCCCAATGCGAGATTCCTCTCTAGTTGATCTCTGACACAGCCCCAGTGTGGAATCTCTATCTAGTTGATCTCTGACAGAGCCCAAGTGTGGAATCTCTCTCCATGTTGATTTCTGACAGAGCCCCAGTGTGGAATCCCTCCCTAGTTGATCTCTGACACAGCCCAAGCGTGGAATCTCTCTCCAGTTGATTTCTGACACATCCCCAGCGTGGAATCTCTCTCTAGTTGATCTCTGACACAGCCCCAGCGTGCGATCCCTCTCTAGTTGATCTATGACACAGCCCCAGTGTGAGCTTCCGCTCTAGTTGATCTCTGACACAGCCCCAGAGTGAATTCTCTCTATAGTTGATCTCTGACACAGCCCCAGTGTGGAATCTCTCTCTTGTTGACCTCTGACACAGTCCCAGTGTGAGATCCCTCTCTCGTTGATCTCTGACACAGTACCAGTGTGGAATCCCTTTCTCATTGATCTCTGACACAGCCCCAGTGCGGAATCTCTTTCTAGTTGATCACTGACACAGCCCCAGTGTGGAAGCTCTCTCTAATTGATCTCTGACACAGCCCCAGTGTGGAATCTCTCTCTAGTTGATCTATGACTCAGCCTCCGTTTGGAATCCCTCTCTAGTTGATCTCTGACACTGCCCCAGTGTGGAATCTCTCTCTAGTTGATCTCTGACACTGCTCCAGTGTGGAATCCCTCTCTAGTTGATCTCTGACACATCCCTAGTGTGGAATCTCTCTCTAGTTGATCTCTGACACAGCCCCAGTGTGAGATCCCTCTCTAGTTGATCTCTGACGCAGCCTCACTGTGTAATCTCTCTCTAGTTGATCTCTGACACAGCTCCATCGTGGAATCTCTCTCTAGTTGATCTCTGACACTGCTCCAGTGTGGAATCTCTCTCCAGTTGATCTCTGACACAGCTCCAGAGTGGAATCCCTCTCTAGTTGATCTCTGACACAGCCCCAGTGTGGAATCTCTGTCTAGTCGATCTCTGACACAGTCCCAGTGTGGAATTTCTCTCTAGTTGATCTCTGACACAGTCCCAGTGTGGAATCTCTCTCTACTTGATCTCTGACCCAGCCCCAGTGTGTAATCTTTCTCTAGTTGATCTCTGACACAGCCCCAGTGTGGAATCCCTCTCTAGTTGATCTCTGACACAGCCCCAGTGTGGAATCCCTCTCTAGTTGATCTCTGACACAGTCCCAGTGTGGAATCTCTCTCTAGTTGATCTCTGACACAGTCCCAGTGTGGAATCTCTCTCTAGTTGATCTCTGACACAGTCCTAGTGTGGAATCTCTCACTACTTGATCTCTGACCCAGCAACAGTGTGGAATCTCTCTCTAGTTGATCTCTGACACAGCCCCAGTGTGGCATCACACTCTGGTTGATCTCTGACACAGCCCCAGTGTGGAATCTCTCTCTACTTGATCTCTGACACAGTCCGTGTGGAATCCCTCTCTAGTTGATCTCTGACACAGCCCCAGTGTGGAATCTCTCTCTAGTTGATCTCTGACACAGCCCCAGTGTGGAATCACTCTCTACTTGATATCTGCCTCAGCCCCAGTGTGGAATACCTCTCTAGTTGATCTCTGACACAGCCCCAGTGTGGAATCCCTCTCTGGTAGATCTCTGACACTGTCCCAGTGTGGAATGTCTCTCTAGTTGATCTGACACAGTCCCAGCGTGGAATCTCTCTCTTGTTGATCTCTGACACAGACCCAGTGTGGAATGCCTCTCTAGTTGATCTCTGACACAGTCCCAGTGTGGAATCTCTCTCTAGTTGATCTCTGACACAGTCCCCGTGTGGAATCTCTCTCTAGTTGATCTCTGACAAAGTCCCAGTGTGAGATTCCTCTCTAGTTGATCTCTGACACAGCCCCAGTGTGAGATCCCTCTCTTGTTGATCTCTGACACAGCCCCAGTGTGGAATCTCTCTCTAGTTGATCTCTGACACAGCCTCAGTGTGAGATTCCTCTCTAGTTGATCTCTGACACAGCCCCAGTGTGGAATCCCTCTCTAGTTGATCTCTGACACAGCCCCACTGTGGAATCCCTCTCTAGTTGATCTCTGACGCAGCCCGTGTGGAATCCCTCTCTAGTTGATCTCTGACACAGCCCCAGTGTGGAATCTCTCTCTAGTTGATCTCTGACACAGCCCCAGTGTGGAATCCCTCTCTAGTTGATCTCTGACACAGTCCCAGTGTGGAATCCCTCTCTAGTTGATCTCTGACACAGCCCCAGTGTGGAATCTCTCTCTAATTGTTCCCTGACACAGTCCCAGTGTGGAATCCATCTCTAGTTGATCTCTGACACAGCCCCAGTGTGGAATCCATCTCTAGTTGATCTCTGACACAGCCCCAGTGTGGAATCTCTCTCTAGTTGATCTCTGACACAGCCCCAGTGTGGAATCCCTCTCTAGTTGATCTCTGACACAGCCCCAGTGTGGAATCCCTCTCTAGTTGATCTCTGACACAGCCCCAGTGTGGAATCCCTCTCTACTTGATCTCTGACACAGTCCCAGTGTGGAATCCCTCTCTAGTTGATCTCTGACACAGCCCCAGTGTGGTATCCCTCCCTAGTTGATCTCTGACACAGCCCAGTGTGGAATCCCTCTCTAGTTGATCTCTGACACAGCCCCAGTGTGGAATCCCTCTCTAGTTGATCTCTGACACAGTCCCAGTGTGGAATCCCTCTCTAGTTTATCTCTGACACAGCCCCAGTGTGGAATCTCTCTCTAGTTGATCTCTGACACAGCCCCAGTGTGAGATTCCTCTCTAGTTGATCTCTGACACAGCCCCAGTGTGGAATCCCTCTCTAGTTGATCTCTGACACAGCCCCAGTGTGGTAACCCTCTGTAGTTGATCTCTGACACAGCCCCAGTGTTGAATCCCTCTCTAGTTGATCTCTGAGACAGCCCCAGTGTGGAATCTCTCTCTTGTTGATCTCTGAAACAGCCCCAGTGTGAGATTCCTCCCTAGTTGATCTCTGACATAGCCCCAGTGTAGAATCCCTCTCTAGTTGATCTCTGACACAGCCCCAGTGTGGAATCTCTCTCTAGTTGATCTCTGACACAGTCCCAGTGTGAGATCCCTCTCTAGTTGATCTCTGACACAGCCCCAGTGTGGAATCACTCTCTAGTTGATCTCTGACACAGCCACAGTTTGGAATCCCTCTCTAGTTGATCTCTGACACAGCCCCAGTGTGGAATCTCTCTCTAGTTGATCTCTGACACAGTCCCAGTGTGAGATCCCTCCCTAGTTGATCTCTGACACAGCCCCAGGGTGAGACCCCTCTCTAGCTGATCTCTGACACAGCCCCAGTGTGGAATCTCTCTCTAGTTGATCTCTGACACAGCCTCAGTGTGAGATTCCTCTCTAGTTGATCTCTGACACAGCCCCAGTGTGGAATCCCTCTCTAGTTGATCTCTGACACAGCCCCAGTGTGGAATCCCTCTCTAGTTTATCTCTGACACAGCCCGTGTGGAATCCCTCTCTAGTTGATCTCTGACACAGCCCCAGTGTGGAATCTCTCTCTAGTTGATCTCTGACACAGCCCCAGTGTGGAATCCCTCTCTAGTTGATCTCTGACACAGTCCCAGTGTGGAATCCCTCTCTAGTTGATCTCTGACACAGCCCCAGTGTGGAATCTCTCTCTAATTGTTCCCTGACACAGTCCCAGTGTGGAATCCCTCTCTAGTTGATCTCTGACACAGCCCCAGTGTGGAATCCATCTCTAGTTGATCTCTGACACAGCCCCAGTGTGAAATCTCTCTCTTGTTGATCTCTGACACAGCCCCAGTGTGGAATCCCTCTCTAGTTGATCTCTGACACAGCCCCAGTGTGGAATCCCTCTCTAGTTGATCTCTGACACAGCCCCAGTGTGGAATCCCTCTCTACTTGATCTCTGACACAGTCCCAGTGTGGAATCCCTCTCTAGTTGATCTCTGACACAGCCCCAGTGTGGAATCTCTCTCTAGTTGATCTCTGACACAGCCCCAGTGTGAGATTCCTCTCTAGTTGATCTCTGACACTGCCCCAGTGTGGAATCTCTCTCTAGTTGATCTCTGACACTGCTCCAGTGTGGAATCCCTCTCTAGTTGATCTCTGACACATCCCTAGTGTGGAATCTCTCTCTAGTTGATCTCTGACACAGCCCCAGTGTGAGATCCCTCTCTAGTTGATCTCTGACGCAGCCTCACTGTGTAATCTCTCTCTAGTTGATCTCTGACACAGCTCCATCGTGGAATCTCTCTCTAGTTGATCTCTGACACTGCTCCAGTGTGGAATCTCTCTCCAGTTGATCTCTGACACAGCTCCAGAGTGGAATCCCTCTCTAGTTGATCTCTGACACAGCCCCAGTGTGGAATCTCTGTCTAGTCGATCTCTGACACAGTCCCAGTGTGGAATTTCTCTCTAGTTGATCTCTGACACAGTCCCAGTGTGGAATCTCTCTCTACTTGATCTCTGACCCAGCCCCAGTGTGTAATCTTTCTCTAGTTGATCTCTGACACAGCCCCAGTGTGGAATCCCTCTCTAGTTGATCTCTGACACAGCCCCAGTGTGGAATCCCTCTCTAGTTGATCTCTGACACAGTCCCAGTGTGGAATCTCTCTCTAGTTGATCTCTGACACAGTCCCAGTGTGGAATCTCTCTCTAGTTGATCTCTGACACAGTCCTAGTGTGGAATCTCTCACTACTTGATCTCTGACCCAGCAACAGTGTGGAATCTCTCTCTAGTTGATCTCTGACACAGCCCCAGTGTGGCATCACACTCTGGTTGATCTCTGACACAGCCCCAGTGTGGAATCTCTCTCTACTTGATCTCTGACACAGTCCGTGTGGAATCCCTCTCTAGTTGATCTCTGACACAGCCCCAGTGTGGAATCTCTCTCTAGTTGATCTCTGACACAGCCCCAGTGTGGAATCACTCTCTACTTGATATCTGCCTCAGCCCCAGTGTGGAATACCTCTCTAGTTGATCTCTGACACAGCCCCAGTGTGGAATCCCTCTCTGGTAGATCTCTGACACTGTCCCAGTGTGGAATGTCTCTCTAGTTGATCTGACACAGTCCCAGCGTGGAATCTCTCTCTTGTTGATCTCTGACACAGACCCAGTGTGGAATGCCTCTCTAGTTGATCTCTGACACAGTCCCAGTGTGGAATCTCTCTCTAGTTGATCTCTGACACAGTCCCCGTGTGGAATCTCTCTCTAGTTGATCTCTGACAAAGTCCCAGTGTGAGATTCCTCTCTAGTTGATCTCTGACACAGCCCCAGTGTGAGATCCCTCTCTTGTTGATCTCTGACACAGCCCCAGTGTGGAATCTCTCTCTAGTTGATCTCTGACACAGCCTCAGTGTGAGATTCCTCTCTAGTTGATCTCTGACACAGCCCCAGTGTGGAATCCCTCTCTAGTTGATCTCTGACACAGCCCCACTGTGGAATCCCTCTCTAGTTGATCTCTGACGCAGCCCGTGTGGAATCCCTCTCTAGTTGATCTCTGACACAGCCCCAGTGTGGAATCTCTCTCTAGTTGATCTCTGACACAGCCCCAGTGTGGAATCCCTCTCTAGTTGATCTCTGACACAGTCCCAGTGTGGAATCCCTCTCTAGTTGATCTCTGACACAGCCCCAGTGTGGAATCTCTCTCTAATTGTTCCCTGACACAGTCCCAGTGTGGAATCCATCTCTAGTTGATCTCTGACACAGCCCCAGTGTGGAATCCATCTCTAGTTGATCTCTGACACAGCCCCAGTGTGGAATCTCTCTCTAGTTGATCTCTGACACAGCCCCAGTGTGGAATCCCTCTCTAGTTGATCTCTGACACAGCCCCAGTGTGGAATCCCTCTCTAGTTGATCTCTGACACAGCCCCAGTGTGGAATCCCTCTCTACTTGATCTCTGACACAGTCCCAGTGTGGAATCCCTCTCTAGTTGATCTCTGACACAGCCCCAGTGTGGTATCCCTCCCTAGTTGATCTCTGACACAGCCCAGTGTGGAATCCCTCTCTAGTTGATCTCTGACACAGCCCCAGTGTGGAATCCCTCTCTAGTTGATCTCTGACACAGTCCCAGTGTGGAATCCCTCTCTAGTTTATCTCTGACACAGCCCCAGTGTGGAATACCTCTCTAGTTGATCTCTGACACAGTCCGTGTGGAATCCCTCTCTAGTTGATCTCTGACACAGCCCCAGTGTGGAATCTCTCTCTAGTTGATCTCTGACACAGCCCCAGTGTGGAATCACTCTCTACTTGATATCTGCCTCAGCCCCAGTGTGGAATACCTCTCTAGTTGATCTCTGACACAGCCCCAGTGTGGAATCCCTCTCTGGTAGATCTCTGACACTGTCCCAGTGTGGAATGTCTCTCTAGTTGATCTGACACAGTCCCAGCGTGGAATCTCTCTCTTGTTGATCTCTGACACAGACCCAGTGTGGAATGCCTCTCTAGTTGATCTCTGACACAGTCCCAGTGTGGAATCTCTCTCTAGTTGATCTCTGACACAGTCCCCGTGTGGAATCTCTCTCTAGTTGATCTCTGACAAAGTCCCAGTGTGAGATTCCTCTCTAGTTGATCTCTGACACAGCCCCAGTGTGAGATCCCTCTCTTGTTGATCTCTGACACAGCCCCAGTGTGGAATCTCTCTCTAGTTGATCTCTGACACAGCCTCAGTGTGAGATTCCTCTCTAGTTGATCTCTGACACAGCCCCAGTGTGGAATCCCTCTCTAGTTGATCTCTGACACAGCCCCACTGTGGAATCCCTCTCTAGTTGATCTCTGACGCAGCCCGTGTGGAATCCCTCTCTAGTTGATCTCTGACACAGCCCCAGTGTGGAATCTCTCTCTAGTTGATCTCTGACACAGCCCCAGTGTGGAATCCCTCTCTAGTTGATCTCTGACACAGTCCCAGTGTGGAATCCCTCTCTAGTTGATCTCTGACACAGCCCCAGTGTGGAATCTCTCTCTAATTGTTCCCTGACACAGTCCCAGTGTGGAATCCATCTCTAGTTGATCTCTGACACAGCCCCAGTGTGGAATCCATCTCTAGTTGATCTCTGACACAGCCCCAGTGTGGAATCTCTCTCTAGTTGATCTCTGACACAGCCCCAGTGTGGAATCCCTCTCTAGTTGATCTCTGACACAGCCCCAGTGTGGAATCCCTCTCTAGTTGATCTCTGACACAGCCCCAGTGTGGAATCCCTCTCTACTTGATCTCTGACACAGTCCCAGTGTGGAATCCCTCTCTAGTTGATCTCTGACACAGCCCCAGTGTGGTATCCCTCCCTAGTTGATCTCTGACACAGCCCAGTGTGGAATCCCTCTCTAGTTGATCTCTGACACAGCCCCAGTGTGGAATCCCTCTCTAGTTGATCTCTGACACAGTCCCAGTGTGGAATCCCTCTCTAGTTTATCTCTGACACAGCCCCAGTGTGGAATCTCTCTCTAGTTGATCTCTGACACAGCCCCAGTGTGAGATTCCTCTCTAGTTGATCTCTGACACAGCCCCAGTGTGGAATCCCTCTCTAGTTGATCTCTGACACAGCCCCAGTGTGGTAACCCTCTGTAGTTGATCTCTGACACAGCCCCAGTGTTGAATCCCTCTCTAGTTGATCTCTGAGACAGCCCCAGTGTGGAATCTCTCTCTTGTTGATCTCTGAAACAGCCCCAGTGTGAGATTCCTCCCTAGTTGATCTCTGACATAGCCCCAGTGTAGAATCCCTCTCTAGTTGATCTCTGACACAGCCCCAGTGTGGAATCTCTCTCTAGTTGATCTCTGACACAGTCCCAGTGTGAGATCCCTCTCTAGTTGATCTCTGACACAGCCCCAGTGTGGAATCACTCTCTAGTTGATCTCTGACACAGCCACAGTTTGGAATCCCTCTCTAGTTGATCTCTGACACAGCCCCAGTGTGGAATCTCTCTCTAGTTGATCTCTGACACAGTCCCAGTGTGAGATCCCTCCCTAGTTGATCTCTGACACAGCCCCAGGGTGAGACCCCTCTCTAGCTGATCTCTGACACAGCCCCAGTGTGGAATCTCTCTCTAGTTGATCTCTGACACAGCCTCAGTGTGAGATTCCTCTCTAGTTGATCTCTGACACAGCCCCAGTGTGGAATCCCTCTCTAGTTGATCTCTGACACAGCCCCAGTGTGGAATCCCTCTCTAGTTTATCTCTGACACAGCCCGTGTGGAATCCCTCTCTAGTTGATCTCTGACACAGCCCCAGTGTGGAATCTCTCTCTAGTTGATCTCTGACACAGCCCCAGTGTGGAATCCCTCTCTAGTTGATCTCTGACACAGTCCCAGTGTGGAATCCCTCTCTAGTTGATCTCTGACACAGCCCCAGTGTGGAATCTCTCTCTAATTGTTCCCTGACACAGTCCCAGTGTGGAATCCCTCTCTAGTTGATCTCTGACACAGCCCCAGTGTGGAATCCATCTCTAGTTGATCTCTGACACAGCCCCAGTGTGAAATCTCTCTCTTGTTGATCTCTGACACAGCCCCAGTGTGGAATCCCTCTCTAGTTGATCTCTGACACAGCCCCAGTGTGGAATCCCTCTCTAGTTGATCTCTGACACAGCCCCAGTGTGGAATCCCTCTCTACTTGATCTCTGACACAGTCCCAGTGTGGAATCCCTCTCTAGTTGATCTCTGACACAGCCCCAGTGTGGAATCTCTCTCTAGTTGATCTCTGACACAGCCCCAGTGTGAGATTCCTCTCTAGTTGATCTCTGACACAGCCCCAGTGTGGAATCCCTCTGTAGTTGATCTCTGACACAGCCCCACTGTGGAATCCCTCTCTGGTTGATCTCTGACACAGCCCCAGTGTGGTATCCCTCTCTAGTTGATCTCTGACACAGTCCCAGTGTGGAATCCCTCTCTAGTTGATCTCTGACACAGCCCCAGTGTGGAACCTGTCTCTAGTTGATCTCTGACACAGCCCGAGTTTGGAATCTCTCTCTAGTTCATCTCTGACACAATCCCAGTGTGAGATCCCTCTCTAGATGAGCTCTGACACAGACCCCGTGTGAGATTCCTCTCTAGTTGATCACTGACACAGCCCCAGTGTGAAATCTCTCTCTAGTTGATCTCTGACACAGCCCCAGTGAAGAATCTCTCTCTAGTTGATCTCTGACACAGCCCCAGTGTGAGATCCCTCTTTAGTTGACCTCTCACACAGCCCCAGTGTGAGATCCCTCTCTAGTTCATCTCTGACACAGCCCCAGTGTGAGATCCCTCTCTAGTTCATCTCTGACACAGCCCCAGTGTGAGATTCCTCTCTAGTTGATCTCTGACACAGCCCCAGTGTGAAATCTCTCTCTAGTTGATCTCTGACACAGCCCCAGTGTGGAATCCCTCGCTAGTTGATCTCCGACACAGCCCAAGTGTGGAATCTCTCTCAGGTTGATTTCTGACACCGCCCCAGTGTGGAATCCCTCCCTAGTTGATCTCTGACACAGCCCAAGTGTTGAATCTCTCGCCAGTTGATTTATGACACAGCCCCAGTGTGGAAGCTCTCTCTAGTTGATCTCTGAAACAGCCCCAGTGTGAGATCCCTCTCTAGATGTCTGACACAGCCCCAGTGTGAGATTCCTCTCTAGTTGATCTCTGACACAGCCCCAGTGTGAAATATCTCTCTTGTTGATCTCTGACACAGTCCCAGTGTGAGATCCCTCTCTAGTTGATCTCTGACACATCCCCAATGCGAGATTCCTCTCTAGTTGATCTCTGACACAGCCCCAGTGTGGAATCTCTATCTAGTTGATCTCTGACAGAGCCCAAGTGTGGAATCTCTCTCCATGTTGATTTCTGACAGAGCCCCAGTGTGGAATCCCTCCCTAGTTGATCTCTGACACAGCCCCAGTGTGGAATCTCTCTCCAGTTGATTTCTGACACATCCCCAGCGTGGAATCTCTCTCTAGTTGATCTCTGACACAGCCCCAGCGTGCGATCCCTCTCTAGTTGATCTATGACACAGCCCCAGTGTGAGCTTCCGCTCTAGTTGATCTCTGACACAGCCCCAGAGTGAATTCTCTCTATAGTTGATCTCTGACACAGCCCCAGTGTGGAATCTCTCTCTTGTTGACCTCTGACACAGTCCCAGTGTGAGATCCCTCTCTCGTTGATCTCTGACACAGTCCCAGTGTGGAATCCCTTTCTCATTGATCTCTGACACAGCCCCAGTGCGGAATCTCTTTCTAGTTGATCACTGACACAGCCCCAGTGTGGAAGCTCTCTCTAATTGATCTCTGACACAGCCCCAGTGTGGAATCTCTCTCTAGTTGATCTATGACTCAGCCTCCGTTTGGAATCCCTCTCTAGTTGATCTCTGACACTGCCCCAGTGTGGAATCTCTCTCTAGTTGATCTCTGACACTGCTCCAGTGTGGAATCCCTCTCTAGTTGATCTCTGACACATCCCTAGTGTGGAATCTCTCTCTAGTTGATCTCTGACACAGCCCCAGTGTGAGATCCCTCTCTAGTTGATCTCTGACGCAGCCTCACTGTGTAATCTCTCTCTTGTTGATCTCTGACACAGCTCCATCGTGGAATCTCTCTCTAGTTGATCTCTGACACTGCTCCAGTGTGGAATCTCTCTCCAGTTGATCTCTGACACAGCTCCAGAGTGGAATCCCTCTCTAGTTGATCTCTGACACAGCCCCAGTGTGGAATCTCTGTCTAGTCGATCTCTGACACAGTCCCAGTGTGGAATTTCTCTCTAGTTGATCTCTGACACAGTCCCAGTGTGGAATCTCTCTCTACTTGATCTCTGACCCAGCCCCAGTGTGTAATCTTTCTCTAGTTGATCTCTGACACAGCCCCAGTGTGGAATCCCTCTCTAGTTGATCTCTGACACAGCCCCAGTGTGGAATCCCTCTCTAGTTGATCTCTGACACAGTCCCAGTGTGGAATCTCTCTCTAGTTGATCTCTGACACAGCCCCAGTGTGGAATCTCTCTCTAGTTGATCTCTGACACAGCCCCAGTGTGGAATCACTCTCTACTTGATATCTGCCTCAGCCCCAGTGTGGAATACCTCTCTAGTTGATCTCTGACACAGCCCCAGTGTGGAATCCCTCTCTGGTAGATCTCTGACACTGTCCCAGTGTGGAATGTCTCTCTAGTTGATCTGACACAGTCCCAGCGTGGAATCTCTCTCTTGTTGATCTCTGACACAGACCCAGTGTGGAATGCCTCTCTAGTTGATCTCTGACACAGTCCCAGTGTGGAATCTCTCTCTAGTTGATCTCTGACACAGTCCCCGTGTGGAATCTCTCTCTAGTTGATCTCTGACAAAGTCCCAGTGTGAGATTCCTCTCTAGTTGATCTCTGACACAGCCCCAGTGTGAGATGCCTCTCTTGTTGATCTCTGACACAGCCCCAGTGTGGAATCTCTCTCTAGTTGATCTCTGACACAGCCTCAGTGTGAGATTCCTCTCTAGTTGATCTCTGACACAGCCCCAGTGTGGAATCCCTCTCTAGTTGATCTCTGACACAGCCCCACTGTGGAATCCCTCTCTAGTTGATCTCTGACGCAGCCCGTGTGGAATCCCTCTCTAGTTGATCTCTGACACAGCCCCAGTGTGGAATCTCTCTCTAGTTGATCTCTGACACAGCCCCAGTGTGGAATCCCTCTCTAGTTGATCTCTGACACAGTCCCAGTGTGGAATCCCTCTCTAGTTGATCTCTGACACAGCCCCAGTGTGGAATCTCTCTCTAATTGTTCCCTGACACAGTCCCAGTGTGGAATCCATCTCTAGTTGATCTCTGACACAGCCCCAGTGTGGAATCCATCTCTAGTTGATCTCTGACACAGCCCCAGTGTGGAATCTCTCTCTAGTTGATCTCTGACACAGCCCCAGTGTGGAATCCCTCTCTAGTTGATCTCTGACACAGCCCCAGTGTGGAATCCCTCTCTAGTTGATCTCTGACACAGCCCCAGTGTGGAATCCCTCTCTACTTGATCTCTGACACAGTCCCAGTGTGGAATCCCTCTCTAGTTGATCTCTGACACAGCCCCAGTGTGGTATCCCTCCCTAGTTGATCTCTGACACAGCCCAGTGTGGAATCCCTCTCTAGTTGATCTCTGACACAGCCCCAGTGTGGAATCCCTCTCTAGTTGATCTCTGACACAGTCCCAGTGTGGAATCCCTCTCTAGTTTATCTCTGACACAGCCCCAGTGTGGAATCTCTCTCTAGTTGATCTCTGACACAGCCCCAGTGTGAGATTCCTCTCTAGTTGATCTCTGACACAGCCCCAGTGTGGAATCCCTCTCTAGTTGATCTCTGACACAGCCCCAGTGTGGTAACCCTCTGTAGTTGATCTCTGACACAGCCCCAGTGTTGAATCCCTCTCTAGTTGATCTCTGAGACAGCCCCAGTGTGGAATCTCTCTCTTGTTGATCTCTGAAACAGCCCCAGTGTGAGATTCCTCCCTAGTTGATCTCTGACATAGCCCCAGTGTAGAATCCCTCTCTAGTTGATCTCTGACACAGCCCCAGTGTGGAATCTCTCTCTAGTTGATCTCTGACACAGTCCCAGTGTGAGATCCCTCTCTAGTTGATCTCTGACACAGCCCCAGTGTGGAATCACTCTCTAGTTGATCTCTGACACAGCCACAGTTTGGAATCCCTCTCTAGTTGATCTCTGACACAGCCCCAGTGTGGAATCTCTCTCTAGTTGATCTCTGACACAGTCCCAGTGTGAGATCCCTCCCTAGTTGATCTCTGACACAGCCCCAGGGTGAGACCCCTCTCTAGCTGATCTCTGACACAGCCCCAGTGTGGAATCTCTCTCTAGTTGATCTCTGACACAGCCTCAGTGTGAGATTCCTCTCTAGTTGATCTCTGACACAGCCCCAGTGTGGAATCCCTCTCTAGTTGATCTCTGACACAGCCCCAGTGTGGAATCCCTCTCTAGTTTATCTCTGACACAGCCCGTGTGGAATCCCTCTCTGGTTGATCTCTGACACAGCCCCAGTGTGGAATCTCTCTCTAGTTGATCTCTGACACAGCCCCAGTGTGGAATCCCTCTCTAGTTGATCTCTGACACAGTCCCAGTGTGGAATCCCTCTCTAGTTGATCTCTGACACAGCCCCAGTGTGGAATCTCTCTCTAATTGTTCCCTGACACAGTCCCAGTGTGGAATCCCTCTCTAGTTGATCTCTGACACAGCCCCAGTGTGGAATCCATCTCTAGTTGATCTCTGACACAGCCCCAGTGTGGAATCTCTCTCTTGTTGATCTCTGACACAGCCCCAGTGTGGAATCCCTCTCTAGTTGATCTCTGACACAGCCCCAGTGTGGAATCCCTCTCTAGTTGATCTCTGACACAGCCCCAGTGTGGAATCCCTCTCTACTTGATCTCTGACACAGTCCCAGTGTGGAATCCCTCTCTAGTTGATCTCTGACACAGCCCCAGTGTGGAATCTCTCTCTAGTTGATCTCTGACACAGCCCCAGTGTGAGATTCCTCTCTAGTTGATCTCTGACACAGCCCCAGTGTGGAATCCCTCTGTAGTTGATCTCTGACACAGCCCCACTGTGGAATCCCTCTCTGGTTGATCTCTGACACAGCCCCAGTGTGGTATCCCTCTCTAGTTGATCTCTGACACAGTCCCAGTGTGGAATCCCTCTCTAGTTGATCTCTGACACAGCCCCAGTGTGGAATCCCTCTCTAGTTGATCTCTGACACAGCCCCAGTGTGGAATCCCTCTCTAGTTGATCTCTGACACAGTCCCAGTGTGGAATCCCTCTCTAGTTGATCTCTGACACAGCCCCAGTGTGGAATCTCTCTCTAATTGTTCCCTGACACAGTCCCAGTGTGGAATCCATCTCTAGTTGATCTCTGACACAGCCCCAGTGTGGAATCCATCTCTAGTTGATCTCTGACACAGCCCCAGTGTGGAATCTCTCTCTAGTTGATCTCTGACACAGCCCCAGTGTGGAATCCCTCTCTAGTTGATCTCTGACACAGCCCCAGTGTGGAATCCCTCTCTAGTTGATCTCTGACACAGCCCCAGTGTGGAATCCCTCTCTACTTGATCTCTGACACAGCCCCAGTGTGGAATCCCTCTCTAGTTGATCTCTGACACAGCCCCAGTGTGGAATCCCTCTCTAGTTGATCTCTGACACAGCCCCAGTGTGGAATCCCTCTCTACTTGATCTCTGACACAGTCCCAGTGTGGAATCCCTCTCTAGTTGATCTCTGACACAGCCCCAGTGTGGTATCCCTCCCTAGTTGATCTCTGACACAGCCCAGTGTGGAATCCCTCTCTAGTTGATCTCTGACACAGCCCCAGTGTGGAATCCCTCTCTAGTTGATCTCTGACACAGTCCCAGTGTGGAATCCCTCTCTAGTTTATCTCTGACACAGCCCCAGTGTGGAATCTCTCTCTAGTTGATCTCTGACACAGCCCCAGTGTGAGATTCCTCTCTAGTTGATCTCTGACACAGCCCCAGTGTGGAATCCCTCTCTAGTTGATCTCTGACACAGCCCCAGTGTGGTAACCCTCTGTAGTTGATCTCTGACACAGCCCCAGTGTTGAATCCCTCTCTAGTTGATCTCTGAGACAGCCCCAGTGTGGAATCTCTCTCTTGTTGATCTCTGAAACAGCCCCAGTGTGAGATTCCTCCCTAGTTGATCTCTGACATAGCCCCAGTGTAGAATCCCTCTCTAGTTGATCTCTGACACAGCCCCAGTGTGGAATCTCTCTCTAGTTGATCTCTGACACAGTCCCAGTGTGAGATCCCTCTCTAGTTGATCTCTGACACAGCCCCAGTGTGGAATCACTCTCTAGTTGATCTCTGACACAGCCACAGTTTGGAATCCCTCTCTAGTTGATCTCTGACACAGCCCCAGTGTGGAATCTCTCTCTAGTTGATCTCTGACACAGTCCCAGTGTGAGATCCCTCCCTAGTTGATCTCTGACACAGCCCCAGTGTGAGACCCCTCTCTAGCTGATCTCTGACACAGCCCCAGTGTGGAATCTCTCTCTAGTTGATCTCTGACACAGCCTCAGTGTGAGATTCCTCTCTAGTTGATCTCTGACACAGCCCCAGTGTGGAATCCCTCTCTAGTTGATCTCTGACACAGCCCCAGTGTGGAATCCCTCTCTAGTTTATCTCTGACACAGCCCGTGTGGAATCCCTCTCTAGTTGATCTCTGACACAGCCCCAGTGTGGAATCTCTCTCTAGTTGATCTCTGACACAGCCCCAGTGTGGAATCCCTCTCTAGTTGATCTCTGACACAGTCCCAGTGTGGAATCCCTCTCTAGTTGATCTCTGACACAGCCCCAGTGTGGAATCTCTCTCTAATTGTTCCCTGACACAGTCCCAGTGTGGAATCCCTCTCTAGTTGATCTCTGACACAGCCCCAGTGTGGAATCCATCTCTAGTTGATCTCTGACACAGCCCCAGTGTGGAATCTCTCTCTTGTTGATCTCTGACACAGCCCCAGTGTGGAATCCCTCTCTAGTTGATCTCTGACACAGCCCCAGTGTGGAATCCCTCTCTAGTTGATCTCTGACACAGCCCCAGTGTGGAATCCCTCTCTACTTGATCTCTGACACAGTCCCAGTGTGGAATCCCTCTCTAGTTGATCTCTGACACAGCCCCAGTGTGGAATCTCTCTCTAGTTGATCTCTGACACAGCCCCAGTGTGAGATTCCTCTCTAGTTGATCTCTGACACAGCCCCAGTGTGGAATCCCTCTGTAGTTGATCTCTGACACAGCCCCACTGTGGAATCCCTCTCTGGTTGATCTCTGACACAGCCCCAGTGTGGTATCCCTCTCTAGTTGATCTCTGACACAGTCCCAGTGTGGAATCCCTCTCTAGTTGATCTCTGACACAGCCCCAGTGTGGAATCCCTCTCTAGTTGATCTCTGACACAGTCCCAGTGTGGAATCCCTCTCTAGTTGATCTCTGACACAGCCCCAGTGTGGAATCTCTCTCTAGTTGATCTCTGACACAGCCCCAGTGTGAGATCCCTCTCTAGTTGATCTCTGACACAGCCCCAGTGTGGAATCCCTCTCTAGTTGATCTCTGACACAGCCCCAATGTGGTATCCCTCTGTAGTTGATCTCTGACACAGCCCCAGTGTTGAATCCCTCTCTAGTTGATCTCTGAGACAGCCCCAGTGTGGAATCTCTCTCTTGTTGATCTCTGAAACAGCCCCAGTGTGAGATTCCTCTCTAGTTGATCTCTGACATAGCCCCTGTGTAGAATCCCTCTCTAGTTGATCTCTGACACAGCCCCAGTGTGGAATCTCTCTCTAGTTGATCTCTGACACAGTCCCAGTGTGAGATCCCTCTCTAGTTGATCTCTGACACAGCCCCAGTGTGGAATCACTCTCTAGTTGATCTCTGACACAGCCCCAGTTTGGAATCCCTCTCTAGTTGATCTCTGACACAGCCCCAGTGTGGAATCTCTCTCTAGTTGATCTCTGACACAGTCCCAGTGTGAGATCACTCCCTAGTTGATCTCTGACACAGCCCCAGTTTGAGATCCCTCTCTAGCTGATCTCTGACACAGCCCCAGTGTGGAATCTCTCTCTAGTTGATCTCTGACACAACCCAGTGTGAGATCCCTCTCTGGTTGATCTCTGACACAGCCCCAGTGTGGAATCTCTCTCTAGTTGATCTCTGACACAGTCCCAGTGTGGAATCTATCTCTACTTGATCTCTGACACAGCCCCAGTGTGGAATCCCTCTCTAGTTGATCTCTGACACATTCCCAGTGTGGAATCTCTCTCTAGTTGATCTCTGACTCAGCCCCAGTGTGGAATACCTCTCTAGTTGATCTCTGACACAGCCCCAGTGTGGAATCCCTCTCTAGTTGATCTCTGACACTGTCCCAGTGTGGAATCTCTCTCTAGTTGATCTGACACAGTCCCAGCGTGGAATCTCTCTCTAGTTGATCTCTGACACAGACCCAGTGTGGAATCCCTCTCTAGTTGATGTCTGACACAGTCCCAGTGTGGAATCTCGCTCTAGTTGATCTCTGACACAGTCCCCGTGTGGAATCTCTCTCTAGTTGATCTCTGACAAAGTCCCGGTGTGTAATCTCTCCCTAGTTGATCTCTGACATAGCCCCAGTGTGGAATCCCTCTCTAGTTGATCTCTGACACAGCCTCACTGTTTAATCTCTCTCTAGTTGATCTCTGACACAGCTCCATTGTGGAATTTCTCTCTAGTTGATCTCTGACACAGCCCCAGTGTGGAATACCTCTCTAGTTGATCTCTGACACAGTCCCAGTGTGGAATCCCACTCTAGTTGATCTCTGACACAGGCCCAGTGTGGAATCACTCTCTAGTTGATCTCTGACACAGCCCCAGTGTGGAATCTCTCTCTACTTGATCTCTGACACAGTCCGTGTGGAATCTCTCTCTAGTTGATCCCTGACACAGCCCCAGATTTGAATCTCTCTAGTTGATCTCTGACACAGCCCCAGTGTGAGATCCCTCTCTAGTTGATCTCTGACGCAGCCTCACTGTTTAATCTCTCTCTAGTTGATCTCTGACACAGCTCCATTGTGGAATCTCTCTCTAGTTCATCTCTGACACAGCACCAGTGTGGAATCTCTCTCAAGTTGATCTCTGACACAGCTCCAGTGTGGAAACACTCTCTAGTTGATCTCTGACACAGCCCCAGTGTGGAATCTCTGTCTAGTCGATCTCTGACACAGTCCCAGTGTGGAATCTCTCCCTAGTTGATCTCTGACACAGTCCCAGTGTGGAATCTCTCCCTAGTTGATCTCTGACATAGCCCCAGTGTGGAATCCCTCTCTAGTTGATCTCTGACACAGCCTCACTGTTTAATCTCTCTCTAGTTGATCTTTGACACAGCTCCATTGTGGAATTTCTCTCTAGTTGATCTCTGACAAAGCCCCAGTGTGGAATACCTCTCTAGTTGATCTCTGACACAGCCCGAGTGTGGAATCTCTCTCTAGTTGATCTCTGACACAGTCCCAGTGTGGAATCTATCTCTACTTGATCTCTGACACAGCCCCAGTGTGGAATCCCTCTCTAGTTGATCTCTGACACATTCCCAGTGTGGAATCTCTCTCTAGTTGATCTCTGACTCAGCCCCAGTGTGGAATACCTCTCTAGTTGATCTCTGACACAGCCCCAGTGTGGAATCCCTCTCTAGTTGATCTCTGACACTGTCCCAGTGTGGAATCTCTCTCTAGTTGATCTGACACAGTCCCAGCGTGGAATCTCTCTCTAGTTGATCTCTGACACAGACCCAGTGTGGAATCCCTCTCTAGTTGATCTCTGACACAGTCCCAGTGTGGAATCTCGCTCTAGTTGATCTCTGACACAGTCCCCGTGTGGAATCTCTCTCTAGTTGATCTCTGACAAAGTCCCGGTGTGTAATCTCTCCCTAGTTGATCTCTGACATAGCCCCAGTGTGGAATCCCTCTCTAGTTGATCTCTGACACAGCCTCACTGTTTAATCTCTCTCTAGTTGATCTCTGACACAGCTCCATTGTGGAATTTCTCTCTAGTTGATCTCTGACACAGCCCCAGTGTGGAATACCTCTCTAGTTGATCTCTGACACAGTCCCAGTGTGGAATCCCACTCTAGTTGATCTCTGACACAGGCCCAGTGTGGAATCACTCTCTAGTTGATCTCTGACACAGCCCCAGCGTCGAATGACTCTCTACTTCATCTCTGACACAGTCCGTGTGGAATCTCTCTCTAGTTGATCCCTGACACAGCCCCAGATTTGAATCTCTCTAGTTGATCTCTGACACAGCCCCAGTGTGAGATCCCTCTCTAGTTGATCTCTGACGCAGCCTCACTGTTTAATCTCTCTCTAGTTGATCTCTGACACAGCTCCATTGTGGAATCTCTCTCTAGTTCATCTCTGACACAGCACCAGTGTGGAATCTCTCTCCAGTTGATCTCTGACAGAGCTCCAGTGTGGAAACACTCTCTAGTTGATCTCTGACACAGCCCCAGTGTGGAATCTCTGTCTAGTCGATCTCTGAGACAGTCCCAGTGTGGAATCTCTCCCTAGTTGAACTCTGACATAGCCCCAGTGTGGAATCCCTCTCTAGTTGATCTCTGACACAGCCTCACTGTTTAATCTCTCTCTAGTTGATCTCTGACACAGCTCCATTGTGGAATTTCTCTCTAGTTGATCTCTGACAAAGCCCCAGTGTGGCATACCTCTCTAGTTGATCTCTGACACAGCCCCAGTGTGGAATCTCTCTCTACTTGATCTCTGACACAGTCCGTGTGGAATCTCTCTCTAGTTGATCCCTGACACAGCCCCAGATTTGAATCTCTCTAGTTGATCTCTGACACAGCCCCAGTGTGAGAGCCCGCTCTATTTGATCTCTGACGCAGCCTCACTGTTTAATCTCTCTCTAGTTGATCTCTGACACAGCTCCATTGTGGAATCTCTCTCTAGTTCATCTCTGACACAGCACCAGTGTGGAATCTCTCTCCAGTTGATCTCTGACACAGCTCCAGTGTGGAAACCCTCTCTAGTTGATCTCTGACACAGCCCCAGTGTGGAATCTCTGTCTAGTCGATCTCTGACACAGTCCCAGTGTGGAATTTCTCTCTAGTTGATCTCTGACACAGTCCGAGTGTGGAATCTCTCTCTAGTTGATCTCTGACACAGTCCCAGTGTGGAATCTCTCTCTAGTTGATCTCTGACACAGTCCCAGTGTGGAATCTCTCACTACTTGATCACTGACCCAGCCCCAGTTTGGAATCTCTCTCTAGTGGATCTCTGACACAGCCCCAGTGTGGCATCACTCTCTGGTTGATCTCTGACACAGCCCCAGTGTGGAATCTCTCTCTACTAGATCTCTGACACAGTCCGTGTGGAATCCCTCTCTAGTTGATCTCTGACACAGCCCCAGTGTGGAATCTCTCTCTAGTTGATCTCTGACACAGCCCCAGTGTGGAATCTCTCTCTACTTGATCTCTGACACAGCCCCAGTGTGGAATCCCTCTCTAGTTGATCTCTGACACAGTCCCAGTGTGGAATCTCTCTCTAGTTGATCTCTGACTCAGCCCCAGTGTGGAATACCTCTCTAGTTGATCTCTGACACAGCCCCAGTGTGGAATCCCTCTCTAGTTGATCTCTGACACTGTCCCAGTGTGGAATCTCTCCCTAGTTGATCTGACACAGTCCCAGCGTGGAATCTCTCTCTAGTTGATCTCTGACACAGACCCAGTGTGGAATCCCTCTCTAGTTGATCTCTGACACATTCCCAGTGTGGAATCTCTCTCTAGTTGATCTCTGACACAGTCCCCGTGTGGAATCTCTCTCTAGTTGATCTCTGACAAAGTCCCAGTGTGGAATCTCTCCCTAGTTGATCTCTGACACAGCCCCAGTGTGGAATCCCTCTCTAGTTGATCTCTGACACAGCCTCACTGTTTAATCTCTCTCTAGTTGATCTCTGACACAGCTCCATTGTGGAATTTATCTCTAGTTGATCTCTGACACATCCCCAGTGTGGTATACCTCTCTAGTTGATCTCTGACACAGTCCCAGTGTGGAATCCCACTCTAGTTGATCTCTGACACAGGCCCAATGTGGAATCTCTCTCTAGTTGATCTCTGACACAGACCCAGTGTGGGATAACTCTCTAGTTGATCTCTGGCACAGTCCCAGTGTGGAATCTCTCTCTAGTTGATCTCTGACACAGCCCCAGTGTGGAATCACTCTCTAGTTGATCTCTGACACAGCCCCAGTGTGGAATCTCTCTCTACTTGATCTCTGACACAGTCCGTGAGGAATCTCTCTCTAGTTGATCCCTGAAACAGCCCCAGATTTGAATCTCTCTAGTTGATCTCTGACACAGCCCCAGTGTGAGATCCCTCTCTAGTTGATCTCTGACGCAGCCTCTCTGTTTAATCTCTCTCTAGTTGATCTCTGACACAGCTCCATTGTGGAATCTCTCTCTAGTTGATCTCTGACACAGCACCAGTGTGGAATCTCTCTCCAGTTGATCTCTGACACAGCTCCAGTGTGGAATCCCTCTCTAGTTGATCTCTGACACAGCCCCAGTGTGGAATCTCTGTCTAGTCGATCTCTGACACAGTCCCAGTGTGGAATTTCTCTCTAGTTGATCTCTGACACAGTCCCAGTGTGGAATCTCTCTCTACTTGATCTCTGAACCAGCCCCAGTGTGGAATCTTTCTCTAGTTGATCTCTGACACAGCCCCAGTGTGGAATCCCTCTCTAGTTGATCTCTGACACAGCCCCAGTGTGGAATCCCTCTCTAGTTGATCTCTGACACAGTCCCAGTTTGGAATCTCTCTCTAGTTGATCTCTGAGACAGTCCCAGTGTGGAATCTCTCTCTAGTTGATCTCTGAAACAGTCCCAGTGTGGAATCTCTCACTACTTGATCTCTGACCCAGCCCCAGTGTGGAATCTCTCTCTAGTGGATCTCTGACACAGCCCCAGTGTGGCATCACTCTCTGGTTGATCTCTGACACAGCCCCAGTGTGGAATCTCTCTCTACTTGATCTCTGACACAGTCCGTGTGGAATCCCTCTCTAGTTGATCTCTGACACAGCCCCAGTGTGGAATCTCTCTCTAGTTGATCTCTGACACAGCCCCAGTGTGGAATCTCTCTCTACTTGATCTCTGACACAGCCCCAGTGTGGAATCCCTCTCTAGTTGATCTCTGACACAGTCCCAGTGTGGAATCTCTCTCTAGTTGATCTCTGACTCAGCCCAGTGTGGAATACCTCTCTAGTTGATCTCTGACACAGCCCCAGTGTGGAATCCCTCTCTAGTTGATCTCTGACACTGTCCCAGTGTGGAATCTCTCTCTGGTTGATCTGACACAGTCCCAGCGTGGAATCTCTCTCTAGTTGATCTCTGACTCAGCCCAGTGTGGAATACCTCTCTAGTTGATCTCTGACACAGCCCCAGTGTGGAATCCCTCTCTAGTTGATCTCTGACACTGTCCCAGTGTGGAATCTCTCTCTGGTTGATCTGACACAGTCCCAGCGTGGAATCTCTCTCTAGTTGATCTCTGACACAGACCCAGTGTGGAATCCCTCTCTAGTTGATCTCTGACACAGTCCCAGTGTGGAATCTCTCTCTAGTTGATCTCTGACACAGTCCCCGTGTGGAATCTCTCTCTAGTTGATCTCTGACACAGCCCCAGTGTGAGATTCCTCTCTAGTTGATCTCTGACACAGCCCCAGTGTGGAATCTCTCTCTTGTTGATCTCTGACACAGCCCCAGTGTGAGATTCCTCTCTAGTTGATCTCTGACATAGCCCCAGTGTAGAATCCCTCTCTAGTTGATCTCTGACACAGCCCCAGTGTGGAATCTCTCTCTAGTTGATCTATGACACAGTCCCAGTGTGAGATCCCTCTCTAGTTGATCTCTGACACAGCCCCAGTGTGGAATGACTCTCTAGTTGATCTCTGACACAGCCCCAGTGTGGAATCCCTCTCTAGTTGATCTCTGACACTGCCCCAGTGTGGAATCTCTCTCTAGTTGATCTCTGACACAGTCCCAGTGTGAGATCCCTCTCCAGTTGATCTCTGACATAGCCCCAGTGTGAGATCCCTCTCTAGTTGATCTCTGACACTGCCCCAGTGTGGAATCTCTCTCTAGTTGATCTCTGACACAGTCCCAGTGTGGAATCTCTCACTACTTGATCTCTGACCCAGCCCCAGTTTGGAATCTCTCTCTAGTGGATCTCTGACACAGCCCCAGTGTGGTATCAGTCTCTGGTTGATCTCTGCCACAGCCCCAGTGTGGAATCTCTCTCTACTTGATCTCTGACACAGTCCATGTGGAATCCCTCTCTAGTTGATCTCGGACACAGCCCCAGTGTGGAATCTCTCTCTAGTTGATCTCTGACACAGCCCCAGTGTGGAATCTTACTCTACTTGATCTCTGACACAGCCCCAGTGTGGAATCCCTCTCTAGTTGATCTCTGACACAGTCCCAGTGTGGAATCTCTCTCTAGTTGATCTCTGACTCAGCCCCAGTGTGGAATACCTCTCTAGTTGATCTCTGACACAGCCCCAGTGTGGAATCCCTCTCTAGTTGATCTCTGACACTGTCCCAGTGTGGAATCTCTCTCTAGTTGATCTGACACAGTCCCAGCGTGGAATCTCTCTCTAGTTGATCTCTGACACAGACCCAGTGTGGAATCCCTCTCTAGTTGATCTCTGACACAGTCCCAGTGTGGAATCTCTCTCTAGTTGATCTCTGACACAGTCCCCGTGTGGAATCTCTCTCTAGTTGATCTCTGACAAAGTCCCAGTGTGGAATCTCTCCCTAGTTGATCTCTGACACAGCCCCAGTGTGGAATCCCTCTCTAGTTGATCTCTGACAAAGCCTCACTGTTTAATCTCTCTCTAGTTGATCTCTGAAACAGCTCCATTGTGGAATTTCTCTCTAGTTGATCTCTGACACAGCCCCAGTGTGGAATACCTCTCTAGTTGATCTCTGATACAGTCCCAGTGTGGAATCCCACTCTAGTTGATCTCTGACACAGGCCCAATGTGGATTCTCTCTCTCTAGTTGATCTCTGACACAGACCCAGTGTGGAATAACTCTCTAGTTGATCTCTGGCACAGTCCCAGTGTGGAATCTCTCTCTAGTTGATCTCTGGCACAGCCCCAGTGTGGAATCCCTCTCTAGTTGATCTCTGACACAGCCCCAGTGTGGAATCCCTCTCTAGTTGATCTCTGACACAGTCCCAGTGTGGAATCCCTCTCTAGTTGATCTCTGACACAGCCCCAGTGTGGAATCTCTCTCTAGTTCATCTCTGACACAGCCCCAGTGTGAGATTCCTCTCTAGTTGATCTCTGACACAGCCCCAGTGTGGAATCCCTCTCTAGTTGATCTCTGACACAGCCCCAGTGTGGAATTTCTCTCTAGTTGATCTCTGACACAGTCCCAGTGTGAGATCCCTCTCTAGTTGATCTCTGACACAGCCCCTGTTTGGAATCACTCTCTAGTTGATCTCTGACACAGCCCCAGTGTGGAAACCCTCTGTAGTTGATCTCTGACACAGCCCCAGTGTGGAATCCCTCTCTAGTTGATCTCTGAGACAGCCCCAGTGTGGAATCTCTCTCTTGTTGATCTCTGACACAGCCCCAGTGTGAGATTCCTCTCTAGTTGATCTCTGACATAGCCCCAGTGTAGAATCCCTCTCTAGTTGATCTCTGACACAGCCCCAGTGTGGAATCTCTCTCTAGTTGATCTCTGACACAGTCCCAGTGTGAGATCCCTCTCTAGTTGATCTCTGACACAGCCCCAGTGTGGAATCACTCTCTAGTTGATCTCTGACACAGCCCCAGTGTGGAATCCCTCTCTAGTTGATCTCTGACACTGCCCCAGTGTGGAATCTCTCTCTAGTTGATCTCTGACACAGTCCCAGTGTGAGATCCCTCTCTAGTTGATCTCTGACACAGCCCCAGTGTGAGATCCCTCTCTAGTTGATCTCTGACACAGCCCCAGTGTGGAATCTCTCTCTAGTTGATCTCTGACACAGTCCCAGTGTGGAATCTCGCACTACTTCATCTCTGACCCAGCCCCTGTTTGGAATCTCTCTCTAGTGGATCTCCGACACAGCCCCAGTGTGGCATCACTCTCTGGTTGATCTCTGACACAGCCCCAGTGTGGAATCTCTCTCTACTTGATCTCTGACACAGTCCGTGTGGAATCCCTCTCTAGTTGATCTCTGACACAGCCCCAGTGTGGAATCTCTCTCTAGTTGATCTCTGACACAGCCCCAGTGTGGAATCTTACTCTACTTGATCTCTGACACAGCCCCAGTGTGGAATCCCTCTCTAGTTGATCTCTGACACAGTCCCAGTGTGGAATCTCTCTCTAGTTGATCTGACTCAGCCCCAGTGTGGAATACCTCTCTAGTTGATCTCTGACACAGACCCAGTGTGGAATCCCTCTCTAGTTGATCTCTGACACAATCCCAGTGTGGAATCTCTCTCTAGTTGATCTCTGACACAGTCCCCGTGTGGAATCTCTCTCTAGTTGATCTCTGACAAAGTCCCAGTGTGGAATCTCTCCCTAGTTGATCTCTGACACAGCCCCAGTGTGGAATCCCTCTCTAGTTGATCTCTGACAAAGCATCACAGTTTAATCTCTCTCTAGTTGATCTCTGACACAGCTCCATTGTGGAATTTCTCTCTAGTTGATCTCTGACACAGCCCCAGTGTGGAATACCTCTCTAGTTGATCTCTGACACAGTCCCAGTGTGGAATCCCACTCTAGTTGAACTCTGACACAGGCCCAATGTGGATTCTCCCTCTCCAGTTGATCTCTGACACAGACCCAGTGTGGAATAACTCTCTAGTTAATCTCTGGCACAGTCCCAGTGTGGAATCTCTCTCTAGTTGATCTCTGACATAGCCCCAGTGTGGAATCCCTCTCTAGTTGATCTCTGACACAGCCCCAGTGTGGAATCCCTCTCTAGTTGATCTCTGACACAGTCCCAGTGTGGAATCCCTCTCTAGTTGATCTCTGACACAGCCCCAGTGTGGAATCTCTCTCTAGTCCATCTCTGACACAGCCCCAGTGTGAGATTCCTCTCTAGTTGATCTCTGACACAGCCCCAGTGTGGAATCCCTCTCTAGTTGATCTCTGACACAGCCCCAGTGTGGAATCTCTCTCTAGTTGATCTCTGACACAGTCCCAGTGTGAGATCCCTCTCTAGTTGATCTCTGACACAGCCCCAGTTTGGAATCACTCTCTAGTTGATCTCTGACACAGCCCTAGTGTGGAATCCCTCTCTAGTTGATCTCTGACACAGCCCCAGTGTGGAATCTCTCTCTAGATGATCTCTGACACAGTCCCAAAGTGAGATTCCTCTCTAGTTGATCTCTGACACAGCCCCAGTGTGAGATCCCTCTCTAGTTGATCTCTGACACAGCCCCAGTGTGGAATCTCTCTCTAGTTGATCTCTGACACAACCCAGTGTGAGATCCCTCTCTGGTTGATCTCTGACACAGCCCCAGTGTGGAATCTCTCTCTGGTTGATCTCTGACACAGTCCCAGTGTGGAATCTCTCTCTAGTTGATCTCTGACATAGTCCCAGTGTGGAATCTCTCTCTAGTTGATCTCTGACACAGTCTCAGTGTGGAATCTCTCACTACTTGATCTCTGACACAGCCCCAGTGTGGAATCTCTCTCTAGTTGATCTCTGACACAGCTCCATTGTGGAATTTCTCTCTAGTTGATCTCTGACACAGCCCCAGTGTGGAATACCTCTCTAGTTGATCTCTGATACAGTCCCAGTGTGGAATCCCACTCTAGTTGATCTCTGACACAGGCCCAATGTGGATTCTCTCTCTCTAGTTGATCTCTGACACAGACCCAGTGTGGAATAACTCTCTAGTTGATCTCTGGCACAGTCCCAGTGTGGAATCTCTCTCTAGTTGATCTCTGACACAGCCCCAGTGTGGAATCCCTCTCTAGTTGATCTCTGACACAGCACCAGTGTGGAATCCCTCTCTAGTTGATCTCTGACACAGTCCCAGTGTGGAATCCCTCTCTAGTTGATCTCTGACACAGCCCCAGTGTGGAATCTCTCTCTAGTTCATCTCTGACACAGCCCCAGTGTGAGATTCCTCTCTAGTTGATCTCTGACACAGCCCCAGTGTGGAATCCCTCTCTAGTTGATCTCTGACACAGCCCCAGTGTGGAATCTCTCTCTAGTTGATCTCTGACACAGTCCCAGTGTGAGATCCCTCTCTAGTTGATCTCTGACACAGCCCCTGTTTGGAATCACTCTCTAGTTGATCTCTGACACAGCCCCAGTGTGGAATCCCTCTGTAGTTGATCTCTGACACAGCCCCAGTGTGGAATCCCTCTCTAGTTGATCTCTGAGACAGCCCCAGTGTGGAATCTCTCTCTTGTTGATCTCTGACACAGCCCCAGTGTGAGATTCCTCTCTAGTTGATCTCTGACATAGCCCCAGTGTAGAATCCCTCTCTAGTTGATCTCTGACACAGCCCCAGTGTGGAATCTCTCTCTAGTTGATCTCTGACACAGTCCCAGTGTGAGATCCCTCTCTAGTTGATCTCTGACACAGCCCCAGTGTGGAATCACTCTCTAGTTGATCTCTGACACAGCCCCAGTGTGGAATCCCTCTCTAGTTGATCTCTGACACTGCCCCAGTGTGGAATCTCTCTCTAGTTGATCTCTGACACAGTCCCAGTGTGAGATCCCTCTCTAGTTGATCTCTGACACAGCCCCAGTGTGAGATCCTTCTCTAGTTGATCTCTGACACAGCCCCAGTGTGGAATCTCTCTCTAGTTGATCTCTGACACAGTCCCAGTGTGGAATCTCTCACTACTTCATCTCTGACCCAGCCCCAGTTTGGAATCTCTCTCTAGTGGATCTCTGACACAGCCCCAGTGTGGCATCACTCTCAGGTTGATCTCTGACACAGCCCCAGTGTGGAATCTCTCTCTACTTGATCTCTGACACAGTCCGTGTGGAATCCCTCTCTAGTTGATCTCTGACACAGCCCCAGTGTGGAATCTCTCTCTAGTTGATCTCTGACACAGCCCCAGTGTGGAATCTTACTCTACTTGATCTCTGACTCAGCCCCAGTGTGGAATCCCTCTCTAGTTGATCTCTGACACAGTCCCAGTGTGGAATCTCTCTCTAATTGATCTCTGACTCAGCCCCAGTGTGGAATACCTCTCTAGTTGATCTCTGACACAGCCCCAGTGTGGAATCACTCTCTAGTTGATCTCTGACACTGTCCCAGTGTGGAATCATTCTCTAGTTGATCTGACACAGTCCCAGCGTGGAATCTCTCTCTAGTTGATCTCTGACACAGACCCAGTGTGGAATCCCTCTCTAGTTGATCTCTGACACAATCCCAGTGTGGAATCTCTCTCTAGTTGATCTCTGACACAGTCCCCGTGTGGAATCTCTCTCTAGTTGATCTCTGACAAAGTCCCAGTGTGGAATCTCTCCCTAGTTGATCTCTGACACAGCCCCAGTGTGGAATCCCTCTCTAGTTGATCTCTGACAAAGCATCACTGTTTAATCTCTCTCTAGTTGATCTCTGACACAGCTCCATTGTGGAATTTCTCTCTAGTTGATCTCTGACACAGCCCCAGTGTGGAATACCTCTCTAGTTGATCTCTGACACAGTCCCAGTGTGGAATCCCACTCTAGTTGAACTCTGACACAGGCCCAATGTGGATTCTCTCTCTCTAGTTGATCTCTGACACAGACCCAGTGTGGAATAACTCTCTAGTTAATCTCTGGCACAGTCCCAGTGTGGAATCTCTCTCTAGTTGATCTCTGACATAGCCCCAGTGTGGAATCCCTCTCTAGTTGATCTCTGACACAGCCCCAGTGTGGAATCCCTCTCTAGTTGATCTCTGACACAGTCCCAGTGTGGAATCCCTCTCTAGTTGATCTCTGACACAGCCCCAGTGTGGAATCTCTCTCTAGTTCATCTCTGACACAGCCCAAGTGTGAGATTCCTCTCTAGTTGATCTCTGACACAGCCCCAGTGTGGAATCCCTCTCTAGTTGATCTCTGACACAGCCCCAGTGTGGAATCTCTCTCTAGTTGATCTCTGACACAGTCCCAGTGTGAGACCCCTCTCTAGTTGATCTCTGACACAGCCCCAGTTTGGAATCACTCTCTAGTTGATCTCTGACACAGCCCTAGTGTGGAATCCCTCTCTAGTTGATCTCTGACACAGCCCCAGTGTGGAATCTCTCTCTAGATGATCTCTGACACAGTCCCAAAGTGAGATTCCTCTCTAGTTGATCTCTGACACAGCCCCAGTGTGAGATCCCTCTCTAGTTGATCTCTGACACAGCCCCAGTGTGGAATCTCTCTCTAGTTGATCTCTGACACAACCCAGTGTGAGATCCCTCTCTGGTTGATCTCTGACACAGCCCCAGTGTGGAATCTCTCTCTGGTTGATCTCTGACACAGTCCCAGTGTGGAATCTCTCTCTAGTTGATCTCTGACATAGTCCCAGTGTGGAATCTCTCTCTAGTTGATCTCTGACACAGTCTCAGTGTGGAATCTCTCACTACTTGATCTCTGACACAGCCCCAGTGTGGAATCCCTCTCTAGTTGATCTCTGACACAGCCCCAGTGTGGAATCCCTCTGTAGTTGATCTCTGACACAGCCCCAGTGTGGAATCCCTCTCAAGTTGATCTCTGAGACAGCCCCAGTGTGGAATCTCTCTCTTGTTGATCTCTGACACAGTCCCAGTGTGAGATCCCTCTCTAGTTGATCTCTGACACAGCCCCAGTGTGCAATCACTCTCTAGTTGATCTCTGACACAGCCCCAGTGTGGAATCCCTCTCTAGTTGATCTCTGACACAGCCACAGTGTGGAATCTCTCTCTAGTTGATCTCTGACACAGTCCCAGTGTGAGATCCCTCTCTAGTTGATCTCTGACACAGCCCCAGTGTGAGATCCCTTTCTAGTTGATCTCTGACACAGCCCCAGTGTGGAATCTCTCTCTAGTTGATCTCTGACACAACCCAGTGTGAGATCCCTCTCTAGTTGATCTCTGACACAGTCCCAGTGTGAGATCCCTCTCTAGTTGATCTCTGACACAGCCCCAGTGTGAGATCCCTTTCTAGTTGATCTCTGACACAGCCCCAGTGTGGAATCTCTCTCTAGTTGATCTCTGACACAACCCAGTGTGAGATCCCTCTCTGGTTGATCTCTGACACAGCCCCAGTGTGGAATCTCTCTCTAGTTGATCTCTGACACAGTCCCAGTGTGGAATCTCTCTCTAGTTGATCTCTGACACAGTCCCAGTGTGGAGTCACTCTCTAGTTGATCTCTGACACAGTCCCAGTGTGGAATCTCTCACTACTTGATCTCTGACCCAGCCCCAGTTTGGAATCTCTCTCTAGTGGATCTCTGACACAGCCCCAGTGTGGCTTCACTCTCTGGTTGATCTCTGACACAGCCCCAGTGTGGAATCTCTCTATACTTGATCTCTGACACAGTCCGTGTGGAATCCCTCTCTAGTTGATCTCTGACACAGCCCCAGTGTGGAATCTCTCTCTAGTTGATCTCTGACACAGCCCCAGTGTGGAATCTTTCTCTACTTGATCTCTGACACAGCCCCAGTGTGGAATCCCTCTCTAGTTGAACTCTGACACAGTCCCAGTGTCGAATCTCTCTCTAGTTGATCTCTGACTCAGCCCCAGTGTGGAATACCTCTCTAGTTGATCTCTGACACAGCCCCAGTGTGGAATCCCTCTCTAGTTGATCTCTGACACTGTCCCAGTGTGGAATCTCTCTCTAGTTGATCTGACACAGTCCCAGCGTGGAATCTCTATCTAGTTGATCTCTGACACAGACCCAGTGTGGAATCCATCTCTAGTTGATCTCTGACACAGTCCCAGTGTGGAATCTCACTCTAGTTGATCTCTGACACAGTCCCCGTGTGGAATCTCTCTCTAGTTGATCTCTGACAAAGTCCCAGTGTGTAATCTCTCCCTAGTTGATCTCTGACACAGCCCCAGTGTGGAATCCCTCTCTAGTTGATCTCTGACACAGCCTCACTGTTTAATCTCTCTCTAGTTGATCTCTGACACAGCTCCATTGTGGAATTTCTCTCTAGTTGATCTCTGACACAGCCCCAGTGTGGAATAACTCTCTAGTTGATCTCTGACACAGCCCCAGTGTGGAATCCCACTCTAGTTGATCTCTGACACAGGCCCAATGTGGAATCTCTCTCTAGTTGATCTCTGACACAGACCCAGTGTGGAATAACTCTCTAGTTGATCTGTGGCACAGTCCCAGTGTGGAATCTCTCTCTAGTTGATCTCTGACACAGCCCCAGTGTGGAATCCCTCTCTAGTTGATCTCTGACACAGCCCCAGTGTGGAATCCCTCTCTAGTTGATCTCTGACACAGTCCCAGTGTGGAATCCCTCTCTAGTTGATCTCTGACACAGCCCCAGTGTGGAATCTCTCTCTAGTTCATCTCTGACACAGCCCCAGTGTGAGATTCCTCTCTAGTTGATCTCTGACACAGCCCCAGTGTGGAATCCCTCTCTAGTTGATCTCTGACACAGCCCCAGTGTGGAATCTCTCTCTAGTTGATCTCTGACACAGTCCCAGTGTGAGATCCCTCTCTAGTTGATCTCTGACACAGCCCCAGTTTGGAATCACTCTCTAGTTGATCACTGACACAGCCCCAGTGTGGAATCCCTCTCTAGTTGATCTCTGACACAGCCCCAGTGTGGAATCTCTCTCTAGTTAATCTCTGACACAGTCCCAGTGTGAGATCCCTCTCTAGTTGATCTCTGACACAGCCCCAGTGTGAGATCCCTCTCTAGTTGATCTCTGACACAGCCCCAGTGTGGAATCTCTCTCTAGTTGATCTCTGACACAACCCAGTGTGAGATCCCTCTCTGGTTGATCTCTGACACAGCCCCAGTGTGGAATCTCTCTCTACTTGATCTCTGACACAGTCCCAGTGTGGAATCTCTCTCTAGTTGATCTCTGACACAGTACCAGTGTGGAATCTCTCTCTAGTTGATCTCTGACACAGTCCCAGTGTGGAATCTCTCACTACTTGATCTCTGACCCCGCCCCAGTGTGGAATTTCTCTCTAGTGGATCTCTGACACAGCCCCAGTGTGGCATCACTCTCTGGTTGATCTCTGACACAGCCCCAGTGTAGAATCTCTCTCTACTTGATCTCTGACACAGTCCGTGTGGAATCCCTCTCTAGTTGATCTCTGACACAGCCCCAGTGTGGAATCTCTCTCTAGTTGATCTCTGACACAGCCCCAGTGTGGAATATCTCTCTACTTGATGTCTGACACAGCCCCAGTGTGGAATCCCTCTCTAGTTGATTTCTGACACAGTCCCAGTGTGGAATCTCTCTCTAGTTGATCTCTGACTCAGCCCCAGTGTGGAATACCTCTCTAGTTGATCTCTGACACAGCCCCAGTGTGGAATCCCTCTCTAGTTGATCTCTGACACTGTCCCAGTGTGGAATCTCTCTCTAGTTGATCTGACACAGTCCCAGCGTGGAATCTCTCTCTACTTGATCTCTGACACAGACCCAGTGTGGAATCTCTCTCTAGTTGATCTCTGACACAGCCCCAGTGTGGACTCCCTCTCTAGTTGATCTCTGACACAGCCTCACTGTTGATCTATCTCTAGTTGATCTCTGACACAGCTCCATTGTGGAATTTCTCTCTAGTTGATCTCTGACACAGCCCCAGTGTGGAATACCTCTCTAGTTGATCTCTGACATAGTCCCAGTGTGGAATCCCACTCTAGTTGATCTCTGACACAGGCCCAATGTGGAATCTCTCTCTAGTTGATCTCTGACACAGCCCCAGTGTGGAATCAATCTCTAGTTGAACTCTGACACAGCCCCAGTGTGGAATCTCTCTCTACTTGATCTCTGACACAGTCCGTGCGAAATCTCTCTCTAGTTGATCCCTGACACAGCCCCAGATTTGAATCTCTCGCGTTGATCTCTGACACAGCCGAGTGTGGAATCTCTCTCTAGTTGATCACTGACACAGCCCCAGTGTGGAATCTTTCTCTAGTTGATCTCTGACACAGCCCCAGTGTGGAACCTGTCTCTAGTTGATCTCTGACACAGCCCGAGTGTGGAATCTCTCTCTAGTTGATCTCTGACACAATCCCAGTGTGAGATCCCTCTCTAGATGATCTCTGACACAGACCCCGTGTGAGATTCCTCTCTAGTTGATCACTGACACAGCCCCAGTGTGAAATCTCTCTCTAGTTGATCTCTGACACAGCCCCAGTGTGGACTGTCTCTCTAGTTGATCTCTGACACAGCCCCAGTGTGAGATCCCTCTTTAGTTGACCTCTCACACAGCCCCAGTGTGAGATCCCTCTCTAGTTCATCTCTGACACAGCCCCAGTGCGAGATTCCTCTCTAGTTGATCTCTCACACAGCCCCAGTGTGAAATCTCTCTCTAGTTGATCTCTCACACAGCCCCAGTGTGGAATCCCTCGCTAGTTGATCTCTGACACAGCCCAAGTGTGGAATCTCTCTCAGGTTGATTTCTGACTCAGCCCCAGTGTGGAATCCCTCCCTAATTGATCTCTGACACAGCCCAAGTGTGGAATCTCTCGCCAGTTGATTTCTGACAAAGCCCCAGTGTGGAAGCTCTCTCTAGTTGATCTCTGACACAGCCCCAGTGTGAGATCCCTCTCTAGATGTCTGACACAGTCCCAGTGTCAGATTCCTCTCTAGTTGATCTCTGACACAGCCCCAGTGTGAGATCCCTCTTTAGTTGAACTCTGACACAGCCCCAGTGTGAGATCCCTCTCTAGTTCATCTCTGACACAGCCCCAGTGTGAGGTCCCTCTCTAGTTCATCTCTGACAGAGCCCCAGTGCGAGATTCCTCTCTAGTTGATCTCTGACACAGCCCCAGTGTGAAATCTCTCTCTAGTTGATCTCTGAGACAGCCCCAGTGTGGAATCCCTCGCTAGTTGATCTCTGACACAGCCCAAGTGTGGAATCTCTCTCAGGTTGAATTCTGACACAGCCCCAGTGTGGAATCCCTCCCTAGTTGATCTCTGACACAGCCCAAGTGTGGAATCTCTCGCCAGTTGATTTCTGACACAGCCCCAGTGTGGAAGCTCTCTCTAGTTGATCTCTGACACAGCCCCAGTGTGAGATCCCTCTCTAGATGTCTGACACAGCCCCAGTGTGAGATTCCTCTCTAGTTGATCTCTGACACAGCCCCAGTGTGAAATGTCTCTCTAGTTGATCTCTGACACAGCCCCAGTGTGGAATCTCTCTCTTGTTGATCTCTGACACAGTCCCAGTGTGAGATCCCTCTCTAGTTGATCTCTGACACAGCCCCAATGCGAGATTCCTCTCTAGTTGATCTCTGACACAGCCCCAGTGTGGAATCTCTATCTAGTTGATCTCTGACACAGCCCCAGTGTGGAATCGCTCGCTAGTTGATCTCTGACAGAGCCCAAGTGTGGAATCTCTCTCCATTTCGATTTCTGACACAGCCCCAGTGTGGAATCCCTCCCTAGTTGATCTCTGACACAGCCCAAGCGTGGAATCTCTCTCCAGTTGATTTCTGACACAGCCCCAGTGTGGAATCTCTCTCTAGTTGATCTCTGACACAGCCCCAGCGTGAGATCCCTCTCTAGTTGATCTCTGACACAGCCCTAGTGTGAGATTCCGCTCTAGTTGATCTCTGACAAAGCCCCAGAGTGAAATCTCTCTATAGTTGATCTCTGACACAGCCCCAGTGTGGAATCTCTCTCTTGTTGATCTCTGACACAGTCCCAGTGTGAGATCCCTCTCTAGTTGATCTCTGACACAGTCCCAGTGTGGAATCCCTCTCTAGTTGATCTCTGACACTACCCAGTGTGGAATCTCTCTCTAGTTGATCTCTGACACTGCTCCAGTGTGAGATCCCTCTCTAGTTGATCTCTGACACATCCCTAGTGTGGAATCTCTCTCTAGTTGATCTCTGACACAGCCCCAGTGTGAGATGCCTCTCTAGTTGATCTCTGACGCAGCCTCACTGTTTAATCTCTCTCTAGTTGATCTCTGACACAGCTCCATTGTGGAATCTCTCTCTAGTTGATCACTGACACAGCACCAGTGTGGAATCTCTCTCCAGTTGATCTCTGACACAGCTCCAGTGTGGAATCCCTCTCTAGTTGATCTCTGACACAGCCCCAGTGTGGAATCTCTGTCTAGTCGATCTCTGACACAGTCCCAGTGTGGAATTTCTCTCTAGTTGATCTCTGACACAGTCCCAGTGTGGAATCTCTCTCTACTTGATCTCTGACCCAGCCCCAGTGTGGAATCTTTCTCTAGTTGATCTCTGACACAGCCCCAGTGTGGAATCCCTCTCTAGTTGATCTCTGACACAGCCCCAGTGTGGAATCCCTCTCTAGTTGATCTCTGACACAGTCCCAGTGTGGAATCTCTCTCTAGTTGATCTCTGACACAGTCCCAGTGTGAGATCCCTCTCTAGTTGATCTCTGACACAGCCCCAATGCGAGATTCCTCTCTAGTTGATCTCTGACACAGCCCCAGTGTGGAATCTCTATCTAGTTGATCTCTGACACAGCCCCAGTGTGGAATCGCTCGCTAGTTGATCTCTGACAGAGCCCAAGTGTGGAATCTCTCTCCATTTCAATTTCTGACACAGCCCCAGTGTGGAATCCCTCCCTAGTTGATCTCTGACACAGCCCAAGCGTGGAATCTCTCTCCAGTTGATTTCTGACACAGCCCCAGTGTGGAATCTCTCTCTAGTTGATCTCTGACACAGCCCCAGCGTGAGATCCCTCTCTAGTTGATCTCTGACACAGCCCCAGTGTGAGATTCCGCTCTAGTTGATCTCTGACAAAGCCCCAGAGTGAAATCTCTCTATAGTTGATCTCTGACACAGCCCCAGTGTGGAATCTCTCTCTTGTTGATCTCTGACACAGTCCCAGTGTGAGATCCCTCTCTAGTTGATCTCTGACACAGTCCCAGTGTGGAATCCCTCTCTAGTTGATCTCTGACACAGCCCCAGTGTGGAATCTCTCTCTAGTTGATCTCTGACACTGCTCCAGTGTGAGATCCCTCTCTAGTTGATCTCTGACACATCCCTAGTGTGGAATCTCTCTCTAGTTGATCTCTGACACAGCCCCAGTGTGAGATGCCTCTCTAGTTGATCTCTAACGCAGCCTCACTGTTTAATCTCTCTCTAGTTGATCTCTGACACAGCTCCATTGTGGAATCTCTCTCTAGTTGATCACTGACACAGCACCAGTGTGGAATCTCTCTCCAGTTGATCTCTGACACAGCTCCAGTGTGGAATCCCTCTCTAGTTGATCTCTGACACAGCCCCAGTGTGGAATCTCTGTCTAGTCGATCTCTGACACAGTCCCAGTGTGGAATTTCTCTCTAGTTGATCTCTGACACAGTCCCAGTGTGGAATCTCTCTCTACTTGATCTCTGACCCAGCCCCAGTGTGGAATCTTTCTCTAGTTGATCTCTGACACAGCCCCAGTGTGGAATCCCTCTCTAGTTGATCTCTGACACAGCCCCAGTGTGGAATCCCTCTCTAGTTGATCTCTGACACAGTCCCAGTGTGGAATCTCTCTCTAGTTGATCTCTGACACAGTCCCAGTGTGGAATCTCTCTCTAGTTGATCTCTGACACAGTCCCAGTGTGGAATCTCTCACTACTTGATCTCTGACCCAGCCCCAGTTTGGAATCTCTCTCTAGTGGATCTCTGACACAGCCCCAGTGTGGCATCACTCTCTGGTTGATCTCTGACACAGCCCCAGTGTGGAATCTCTCTCTACTTGATCTCTGACACAGTCCGTGTGGAATCCCTCTCTAGTTGATCTCTGACACAGCCCCAGTGTGGAATCTCTCTCTAGTTGATCTCTGACACAGCCCCAGTGTGGAATCTCTCTCTACTTGATCTCTGACACAGCCCCAGTTTGGAATCCCTCTCTAGTTGATCTCTGACACAGTCCCAGTGTGGAATCTCTCTCTAGTTGATCTCTGACTCAGCCCCAGTGTGGAATACCTCTCTAGTTGATCTCTGACACAGCCCCAGTGTGGAATCCCTCTCTGGTTGATCTCTGACACTGTCCCAGTGTGGAATCTCTCTCTAGTTGATCTGACACAGTCCCAGCGTGGAATCTCTCTCTAGTTGATCTCTGACACAGACCCAGTGTGGAATCCCTCTCTAGTTGATCTCTGACACAGTCCCAGTGTGGAATCTCTCTCTAGTTGATCTCTGACACAGTCCCCGTGTGGAATCTCTCTCTAGTTGATCTCTGACAAAGTCCCAGTGTGAGATTCCACTCTAGTTGATCTCTGACACAGCCCCAGTGTGAGATCCCTCTCTAGTTGATCTCTGACACAGCCCCAGTGTGGAATCTCTCTCTAGTTGATCTCTGACACAGCCTCAGTGTGAGATTCCTCTCTAGTTGATCTCTGACACAGCCCCAGTGTGGAATCCCTCTCTAGTTGATCTCTGACACAGCCCCAGTGTGGAATCCCTCTCTAGTTTATCTCTGACACAGCCGTGTGGAATCCCTCTCTAGTTGATCTCTGACACAGCCCGTGTGGAATCTCTCTCTAGTTGATCTCTGACACAGCCCCAGTGTGGAATCCCTCTCTAGTTGATCTCTGATACAGTCCCAGTGTGGAATCCCTCTCTAGTTGATCTCTGACACAGCCCCAGTGTGGAATCTCTCTCTTATTGATTCCTGACACAGTCCCAGTGTGGAATCCATCTCTAGTTGATCTCTGACACAGCCCCAGTGTGGAATCCATCTCTAGTTGATCTCTTACACAGCCCCAGTGTGGAATCCCTCTCTAGTTGATCTCTGACACAGCCCCAGTGTGAGATCGCTCTCTAGTTGATCTCTGACACAGCCCCAGTGTGGAATCTCTCTCTAGTTGATCTCTGACACAGCCTCAGTGTGAGATTCCTCTCTAGTTGATCTCTGGCACAGCCCCAGTGTGGAATCCCTCTCTAGTTGATCTCTGACACAGCCCCAGTGTGGAATCCCTCTCTAGTTTATCTCTGACACAGCCCGTGTGGAATCCCTCTCTAGTTGATCTCTGACACAGCCCGTGTGGAATCTCTCTCTAGTTGATCTCTGACACAGTCCCAGTGTGAAATCCCTCTCTAGTTGATCTCTGACACAGTCCCAGTGTGGAATCCCTTTCTCATTGATCTCTGACACAGCCCCAGTGCGGACTCTCTCTCTAGTTGATCTCTGACACAGCCCCAGTGTGGAATCTCTCTCTAATTGATCTCTGACACAGCCCCAGTGTGGAATCTCTCTCTAGTTGATCGATGACTCAGCCCCCGCTCGGAATCCCTCTCTAGTTGATCTCTGACACTGCCCAGTGTGGAATCTCTCTCTAGTTGATCTCTGACACTGCTCCAGTGTGAGATCCCTCTCTAGTTGATCTCTGACACATCCCCAGTGTGGAATCTCTCTCTAGTTGATCTCTGACACAGCCCCAGTGTGGAATCCCTCTCTAGTTGATCTCTGACACAGCCCCAGTGTGGAATCCCTCTCTAGTTGATCTCTGACACAGCCCCAGTGTGGAATCCCTCTCTAGTTTATCTCTGACTCAGCCCGTGTGGAATCCCTCTCTAGTTGATCTCTGACACAGCCCCAGTGTGGAATCTCTCTCTCGTTGATCTCTCACACAGTCCCAGTGTGAGATCCCTCTCTAGTTGATCTCTGACACAGTCCCAGTGTGGAATCCCTTTCTCATTGATCTCTGACACTGCCCAGTGTGGAATCTCTCTCTAGTTGATCTCTGACACTGCTCCAGTGTGGAATCCCTCTCTAGTTGATCTCTGACACTGTCCCAGTGTGGAATCTCTCTCTAGTTGATCTGACACAGTCCCAGCGTGGAATCTCTCTCTACTTGATCTCTGACACAGACCCAGTGTGGAATCTCTCTCTAGTTGATCTCTGACACAGCCCCAGTGTGGACTCCCTCTCTAGTTGATCTCTGACACAGCCTCACTGTTAATCTCTCTCTAGTTGATCTCTGACACAGCTCCATTGTGGAATTTCTCTCTAGTTGATCTCTGACACAGCCCCAGTGTGGAATACCTCTCTAGTTGATCTCTGACATAGTCCCAGTGTGGAATCCCACTCTAGTTGATCTCTGACACAGGCCCAATGTGGAATCTCTCTCTAGTTGATCTCTGACACAGCCCCAGTGTGGAATCAATCTCTAGTTGAACTCTGACACAGCCCCAGTGTGGAATCTCTCTCTACTTGATCTCTGACACAGTCCGTGCGAAATCTCTCTCTAGTTGATCCCTGACACAGCCCCAGATTTGAATCTCTCGCGTTGATCTCTGACACAGCCGAGTGTGGAATCTCTCTCTAGTTGATCACTGACACAGCCCCAGTGTGGAATCTTTCTCTAGTTGATCTCTGACACAGCCCCAGTGTGGAACCTGTCTCTAGTTGATCTCTGACACAGCCCGAGTGTGGAATCTCTCTCTAGTTGATCTCTGACACAATCCCAGTGTGAGATCCCTCTCTAGATGATCTCTGACACAGACCCCGTGTGAGATTCCTCTCTAGTTGATCACTGACACAGCCCCAGTGTGAAATCTCTCTCTAGTTGATCTCTGACACAGCCCCAGTGTGGACTGTCTCTCTAGTTGATCTCTGACACAGCCCCAGTGTGAGATCCCTCTTTAGTTGACCTCTCACACAGCCCCAGTGTGAGATCCCTCTCTAGTTCATCTCTGACACAGCCCCAGTGCGAGATTCCTCTCTAGTTGATCTCTCACACAGCCCCAGTGTGAAATCTCTCTCTAGTTGATCTCTGACACAGCCCCAGTGTGGAATCCCTCGCTAGTTGATCTCTGACACAGCCCAAGTGTGGAATCTCTCTCAGGTTGATTTCTGACACAGCCCCAGTGTGGAATCCCTCCCTAATTGATCTCTGACACAGCCCAAGTGTGGAATCTCTCGCCAGTTGATTTCTGACAAAGCCCCAGTGTGGAAGCTCTCTCTAGTTGATCTCTGACACAGCCCCAGTGTGAGATCCCTCTTTAGTTGAACTCTGACACAGCCCCAGTGTGAGATCCCTCTCTAGTTCATCTCTGACACAGCCCCAGTGTGAGGTCCCTCTCTAGTTCATCTCTGACACAGCCCCAGTGCGAGATTCCTCTCTAGTTGATCTCTGACACAGCCCCAGTGTGAAATCTCTCTCTAGTTGATCTCTGAGACAGCCCCAGTGTGGAATCCCTCGCTAGTTGATCTCTGACACAGCCCAAGTGTGGAATCTCTCTCAGGTTGATTTCTGACACAGCCCCAGTGTGGAATCCCTCCCTAGTTGATCTCTGACACAGCCCAAGTGTGGAATCTCTCGCCAGTTGATTTCTGACACAGCCCCAGTGTGGAAGCTCTCTCTAGTTGATCTCTGACACAGCCCCAGTGTGAGATCCCTCTCTAGATGTCTGACACAGCCCCAGTGTGAGATTCCTCTCTAGTTGATCTCTGACACAGCCCCAGTGTGAAATGTCTCTCTAGTTGATCTCTGACACAGCCCCAGTGTGGAATCTCTCTCTTGTTGATCTCTGACACAGTCCCAGTGTGAGATCCCTCTCTAGTTGATCTCTGACACAGCCCCAATGCGAGATTCCTCTCTAGTTGATCTCTGACACAGCCCCAGTGTGGAATCTCTATCTAGTTGATCTCTGACACAGCCCCAGTGTGGAATCGCTCGCTAGTTGATCTCTGACAGAGCCCAAGTGTGGAATCTCTCTCCATTTCGATTTCTGACACAGCCCCAGTGTGGAATCCCTCCCTAGTTGATCTCTGACACAGCCCAAGCGTGGAATCTCTCTCCAGTTGATTTCTGACACAGCCCCAGTGTGGAATCTCTCTCTAGTTGATCTCTGACACAGCCCCAGCGTGAGATCCCTCTCTAGTTGATCTATGACACAGCCCCAGTGTGAGATTACGCTCTAGTTGATCTCTGACAAAGCCCCAGAGTGAAATCTCTCTATAGTTGATCTCTGACACAGCCCCAGTGTGGAATCTCTCTCTTGTTGATCTCTGACACAGTCCCAGTGTGAGATCCCTCTCTAGTTGATCTCTGACACAGTCCCAGTGTGGAATCCCTCTCTAGTTGATCTCTGACACTGCCCAGTGTGGAATCTCTCTCTAGTTGATCTCTGACACTGCTCCAGTGTGAGATCCCTCTCTAGTTGATCTCTGACACAGCCTCACTGTTTAATCTCTCTCTAGTTGATCTCTGACACAGCTCCATTGTGGAATTTCTCTCTTGTTGATCTCTGACAAAGCCCCAGTGTGGCATACCTCTCTAGTTGATCTCTGACACAGTCCCAGTGTGGAATCCCACTCTAGTTGATCTCTGACACAGGCCCAGTGTGGAATCACTCTCTAGTTGATCTCTGACACAGCCCCAGTGTGGAATCTCTCTCTACTTGATCTCTGACACAGTCCGTGTGGAATCTCTCTCTAGTTGATCCCTGACACAGCCCCAGATTTGAATCTCTCTAGTTGATCTCTGACACAGCCCCAGTGTGAGAGCCCTCTCTATTTGATCTCTGACGCAGCCTCACTGTTTAATCTCTCTCTAGTTGATCTCTGACACAGCTCCATTGTGGAATCTCTCTCTAGTTCATCTCTGACACAGCACCAGTGTGGAATCTCTCTCCAGTTGATCTCTGACACAGCTCCAGTGTGGAAACCCTCTCTAGTTGATCTCTGACACAGCCCCAGTGTGGAAGCTCTGTCTAGTCGATCTCTGACACAGTCCCAGTGTGGAATTTCTCTCTAGTTGATCTCTGACACAGTCCGAGTGTGGAATCTCTCTCTAGTTGATCTCTGACACAGTCCCAGTGTGGAATCTCTCTCTAGTTGATCTCTGACACAGTCCCAGTGTGGAATCTCTCACTACTTGATCTCTGACCCAGCCCCAGTTTGGAATCTCTCTCTAGTGGATCTCTGACACAGCCCCAGTGTGGCATCACTCTCTGGTTGATCTCTGACACAGCCCCAGTGTGGAATCTCTCTCTACTAGATCTCTGACACAGTCCGTGTGGAATCCCTCTCTAGTTGATCTCTGACACAGCCCCAGTGTGGAATCTCTCTCTAGTTGATCTCTGACACAGCCCCAGTGTGGAATCTCTCTCTACTTGATCTCTGACACAGCCCCAGTGTGGAATCCCTCTCTAGTTGATCTCTGACACAGTCCCAGTGTGGAATCTCTCTCTAGTTGATCTCTGACTCAGCCCCAGTGTGGAATACCTCTCTAGTTGATCTCTGACACAGCCCCAGTGTGGAATCCCTCTCTAGTTGATCTCTGACACTGTCCCAGTGTGGAATCTCTCTCTAGTTGATCTGACACAGTCCCAGCGTGGAATCTCTCTCTAGTTGATCTCTGACACAGACCCAGTGTGGAATCCCTCTCTAGTTGATCTCTGACACATTCCCAGTGTGGAATCTCTCTCTAGTTGATCTCTGACACAGTCCCCGTGTGGAATCTCTCTCTAGTTGATCTCTGACAAAGTCCCAGTGTGGAATCTCTCCCTAGTTGATCTCTGACACAGCCCCAGTGTGGAATCCCTCTCTAGTTGATCTCTGACACAGCCTCACTGTTTAATCTCTCTTTAGTTGATCTCTGACACAGCTCCATTGTGGAATTTCTCTCTAGTTGATCTCTGACACATCCCCAGTGTGGTATACCTCTCTAGTTGATCTCTGACACAGTCCCAGTGTGGAATCCCACTCTAGTTGATCTCTGACACAGGCCCAATGTGGAATCTCTCTCTAGTTGATCTCTGACACAGACCCAGTGTGGAATAACTCTCTAGTTGATCTCTGGCACAGTCCCAGTGTGGAATCTCTCTCTAGTTGATCTCTGACACAGCCCCAGTGTGGAATCACTCTCTAGTTGATCTCTGACACAGCCCCAGTGTGGAATCTCTCTCTACTTGATCTCTGACACAGTCCGTGTGGAATCTCTCTCTAGTTGATCCCTGACACAGCCCCAGATTTAAATCTCTCTAGTTGATCTCTGACACAGCCCCAGTGTGAGATCCCTCTCTAGTTGATCTCTGACGCAGCCTCTCTGTTTAATCTCTCTCTAGTTGATCTCTGACACAGCTCCATTGTGGAATCTCTCTCTAGTTGATCTCTGACACAGCACCAGTGTGGAATCTCTCTCCAGTTGATCTCTGACACAGCTCCAGTGTGGAATCCCTCTCTAGTTGATCTCTGACACAGCCCCAGTGTGGAATCTCTGTCTAGTCGATCTCTGACACAGTCCCAGTGTGGAATTTCTCTCTAGTTGATATCTGACACAGTCCCAGTGTGGAATCTCTCTCTACTTGATCTCTGAACCAGCCCCAGTGTGGAATCTTTCTCTAGTTGATCTCTGACACAGCCCCAGTGTGGAATCCCTCTCTAGTTGATCTCTGACACAGCCCCAGTGTGGAATCCCTCTCTAGTTGATCTCTGACACAGTCCCAGTTTGGAATCTCTCTCTAGTTGATCTCTGAGACAGTCCCAGTGTGGAATCTCTCTCTAGTTGATCTCTGACACAGTCCCAGTGTGGAATCTCTCACTACTTGATCTCTGACCCAGCCCCAGTGTGGAATCTCTCTCTAGTGGATCTCTGACACAGCCCCAGTGTGGCATCACTCTCTGGTTGATCTCTGACAGAGCCCCAGTGTGGAATCTCTCTCTACTTGATCTCTGACACAGTCCGTGTGGAATCCCTCTCTAGTTGATCTCTGACACAGCCCCAGTGTGGAATCTCTCTCTAGTTGATCTCTGACACAGCCCCAGTGTGGAATCTCTCTCTACTTGATCTCTGACACAGCCCCAGTGTGGAATCCCTCTCTAGTTGATCTCTGACACAGTCCCAGTGTGGAATCTCTCTCTAGTTGATCTCTGACTCAGCCCAGTGTGGAATACCTCTCTAGTTGATCTCTGACACAGCCCCAGTGTGGAATCCCTCTCTAGTTGATCTCTGACACTGTCCCAGTGTGGAATCTCTCTCTGGTTGATCTGACACAGTCCCAGCGTGGAATCTCTCTCTAGTTGATCTCTGACACAGACCCAGTGTGGAATCCCTCTCTAGTTGATCTCTGACACAGTCCCAGTGTGGAATCTCTCTCTAGTTGATCTCTGACACAGTCCCCGTGTGGAATCTCTCTCTAGTTGATCTCTGACACAGCCCCAGTGTGAGATTCCTCTCTAGTTGATCTCTGACACAGCCCCAGTGTGGAATCCCTCTCTAGTTGATCTCTGACACAGCCCCAGTGTGGAATCCCTCTCTAGTTGATCTCTGACAAAGCCCCAGTGTGGAATCCCTCTCTAGTTGATCTCTGACACAGCCCCAGTGTGGTAACCCTCTCTAGTTGATCTCTAACACAGTCCCAGTGTGGAATCCCTCTCTAGTTGATCTCTGACACAGCCCCAGTGTGGAATCCCTCTCTAGTTGATCTCTGACACAGTCCCAGTGTGGAATCCCTCTCTAGTTGATCTCTGACACAGCCCCAGTGTGGAATCTCTCTCTAGTTGATCTCTGACACAGCCCCAGTGTGAGATTCCTCTCTAGTTGATCTCTGACACAGCCCCAGTCTGGAATCCCTCTCTAGTTGATCTCTGACACAGCCCCAGTGTGGAATCCCTCTGTAGTTGATCTCTGACACAGCCCCAGTGTGGAATCCCTCTCTAGTTGATCTCTGACACAGCCCCAGTGTCGAATCTGTCTCTTGTTGATCTCTGACACAGCCCCAGTGTGAGATTCCTCTCTAGTTGATCTCTGACATAGCCCCAGTGTAGAATCCCTCTCTAGTTGATCTCTGACACAGCCCCAGTGTGGAATCTCTCTCTAGTTGATCTATGACACAGTCCCAGTGTGAGATCCCTCTCTAGTTGATCTCTGACACAGCCCCAGTGTGGAATCACTCTCTAGTTGATCTCTGACACAGCCCCAGTGTGGAATCCCTCTCTAGTTGATCTCTGACACTGCCCCAGTGTGGAATCTCTCTCTAGTTGATCTCTGACACAGTCCCAGTGTGAGATCCCTCTCCAGTTGATCTCTGACACAGCCCCAGTGTGAGATCCCTCTCTAGTTGATCTCTGACACTGCCCCAGTGTGGAATCTCTCTCTAGTTGATCTCTGACACAGTCCCAGTGTGGAATCTCTCACTACTTGATCTCTGACCCAGCCCCAGTTTGGAATCTCTCTCTAGTGGATCTCTGACACAGCCCCAGTGTGGCATCACTCTCTGGTTGATCTCTGACACAGCCCCAGTGTGGAATCTCTCTCTACTTGATCTCTGACACAGTCCATGTGGAATCCCTCTCTAGTTGATCTCTGACACAGCCCCAGTGTGGAATCTCTCTCTAGTTGATCTCTGACACAGCCCCAGTGTGGAATCTTACTCTACTTGATCTCTGACACAGCCCCAGTGTGGAATCCCTCTCTAGTTGATCTCTGACACAGTCCCAGTGTGGAATCTCTCTCTAGTTGATCTCTGACTCAGCCCCAGTGTGGAATACCTCTCTAGTTGATCTCTGACACAGCCCCAGTGTGGAATACCTCTCTAGTTGATCTCTGACACTGTCCCAGTGTGGAATCTCTCTCTAGTTGATCTGACACAGTCCCAGCGTGGAATCTCTCTCTAGTTGATCTCTGACACAGACCCAGTGTGGAATCCCTCTCTAGTTGATCTCTGACACAGTCCCAGTGTGGAATCTCTCCCTAGTTGATCTCTGACACAGCCCCAGTGTGGAATCCCTCTCTAGTTGATCTCTGACAAAGCCTCACTGTTTAATCTCTCTCTAGTTGATCTCTGACACAGCTCCATTGTGGAATTTCTCTCTAGTTGATCTCTGACACAGCCCCAGTGTGGAATACCTCTCTAGTTGATCTCTGATACAGTCCCAGTGTGGAATCCCACTCTAGTTGATCTCTGACACAGGCCCAATGTGGATTCTCTCTCTCTAGTTGATCTCTGACACAGACCCAGTGTGGAATAACTCTCTAGTTGATCTCTGGCACAGTCCCAGTGTGGAATCTCTCTCTAGTTGATCTCTGACACAGCCCCAGTGTGGAATCCCTCTCTAGTTGATCTCTGACACAGCCCCAGTGTGGAATCCCTCTCTAGTTGATCTCTGACACAGTCCCAGTGTGGAATCCCTCTCTTGTTGATCTCTGACACAGCCCCAGTGTGGAATCTCTCTCTAGTTCATCTCTGACACAGCCCCAGTGTGAGATTCCTCTCTAGTTGATCTCTGACACAGCCCCAGTGTGGAATCCCTCTCTAGTTGATCTCTGACACAGCCCCAGTGTGGAATCTCTCTCTAGTTGATCTCTGACACAGTCCCAGTGTGAGATCCCTCTCTAGTTGATCTCTGACACAGCCCCTGTTTGGAATCACTCTCTAGTTGATCTCTGACACAGCCCCAGTGTGGAATCCCTCTGTAGTTGATCTCTGACACAGCCCCAGTGTGGAATCCCTCTCTAGTTGATCTCTGAGACAGCCCCAGTGTGGAATCTCTCTCTTGTTGATCTCTGACACAGCCCCAGTGTGAGATTCCTCTCTAGTTGATCTCTGACATAGCCCCAGTGTAGAATCCCTCTCTAGTTGATCTCTGACACAGCCCCAGTGTGGAATCTCTCTCTAGTTGATCTCTGACACAGTCCCAGTGTGAGATCCCTCTCTAGTTGATCTCTGACACAGCCCCAGTGTGGAATCACTCTCTAGTTGATCTCTGACACAGCCCCAGTGTGGAATCCCTCTCTAGTTGATCTCTGACACTGCCCCAGTGTGGAATCTCTCTCTAGTTGATCTCTGACACAGTCCCAGTGTGAGATCCCTCTCTAGTTGATCTCTGACACAGCCCCAGTGTGAGATCCCTCTCTAGTTGATCTCTGACACAGCCCCAGTGTGGAATCTCTCTCTAGTTGATCTCTGACACAGTCCCAGTGTGGAATCTCTCACTACTTCATCTCTGACCCAGCCCCAGTTTGGAATCTCTCTCTAGTGGATCTCTGACACAGCCCCAGTGTGGCATCACTCTCTGGTTGATCTCTGACACAGCCCCAGTGTGGAATCTCTCTCTACTTGATCTCTGACACAGTCCGTGTGGAATCCCTCTCTAGTTGATCTCTGACACAGCCCCAGTGTGGAATCTCTCTCTAGTTGATCTCTGACACAGCCCCAGTGTGGAATCTTACTCTACTTGATCTCTGACACAGCCCCAGTGTGGAATCCCTCTCTAGTTGATCTCTGACACAGTCCCAGTGTGGAATCTCTCTCTAATTGATCTCTGACTCAGCCCCAGTGTGGAATACCTCTCTAGTTGATCTCTGACACAGCCCCAGTGTGGAATCCCTCTCTAGTTGATCTCTGACACTGTCCCAGTGTGGAATCTCTCTCTAGTTGATCTGACACAGTCCCAGCGTGGAATCTCTCTCTAGTTGATCTCTGACACAGACCCAGTGTGGAATCCCTCTCTAGTTGATCTCTGACACAATCCCAGTGTGGAATCTCTCTCTAGTTGATCTCTGACACAGTCCCCGTGTGGAATCTCTCTCTAGTTGATCTCTGACAAAGTCCCAGTGTGGAATATCTCCCTAGTTGATCTCTGACACAGCCCCAGTGTGGAATCCCTCTCTAGTTGATCTCTGACAAAGCATCACTGTTTAATCTCTCTCTAGTTGATCTCTGACACAGAACCATTGTGGAATTTCTCTCTAGTTGATCTCTGACACAGCCCCAGTGTGGAATACCTCTCTAGTTGATCTCTGACACAGTCCCAGTGTGGAATCCCACTCTAGTTGAACTCTGACACAGGGCCAATGTGGATTCTCTCTCTCAAGTTGATCTCTGACACAGACCCAGTGTGGAATAACTCTCTAGTTACTCTCTGGCACAGTCCCAGTGTGGAATCTCTCTCTAGTTGATCTCTGACATAGCCCCAGTGTGGAATCCCTCTCTAGTTGATCTCTGACACAGCCCCAGTGTGGAATCCCTCTCTAGTTGATCTCTGACACAGTCCCAGTGTGGAATCCCTCTCTAGTTGATCTCTGACACAGCCCCAGTGTGGAATCTCTCTCTAGTTCATCTCTGACACAGCCCCAGTGTGAGATTCCTCTCTAGTTGATCTCTGACACAGCCCCAGTGTGGAATCCCTCTCTAGTTGATCTCTGACACAGCCCCAGTGTGGAATCTCTCTCTAGTTGATCTCTGACACAGTCCCAGTGTGAGATCCCTCTCTAGTTGATCTCTGACACAGCCCCAGTTTGGAATCACTCTCTAGTTGATCTCTGGCACAGCCCTAGTGTGGAATCCCTCTCTAGTTGATCTCTGACACAGCCCCAGTGTGGAATCTCTCTCTAGATGATCTCTGACACAGTCCCAAAGTGAGATTCCTCTCTAGTTGATCTCTGACACAGCCCCAGTGTGAGATCCCTCTCTAGTTGATCTCTGACACAGCCCCAGTGTGGAATCTCTCTCTAGTTGATCTCTGACACAACCCAGTGTGAGATCCCTCTCTGGTTGATCTCTGACACAGCCCCAGTGTGGAATCTCTCTCTGGTTGATCTCTGACACAGTCCCAGTGTGGAATCTCTCTCTAGTTGATCTCTGACATAGTCCCAGTGTGGAATCTCTCTCTAGTTGATCTCTGACACAGTCTCAGTGTGGAATCTCTCACTACTTGATCTCTGACACAGCCCCAGTGTGGAATCCCTCTCTAGTTGATCTCTGACACAGCCCCAGTGTGGAATCGCTCTGTAGTTGATCTCTGACACAGCCCCAGTGTGGAATCCCTCTCAAGTTGATCTCTGAGACAGCCCCAGTGTGGAATCTCTCTCTTGTTGATCTCTGACACAGTCCCAGTGTGAGATCCCTCTCTAGTTGATCTCTGACACAGCCCCAGTGTGCAATCACTCTCTAGTTGATCTCTGACACAGCCCCAGTGTGGAATCCCTCTCTTGTTGATCTCTGACACAGCCACAGTGTGGAATCTCTCTCTAGTTGATCTCTGACACAGTCCCAGTGTGAGATCCCTCTCTAGCTGATCTCTGACACAGCCCCAGTGTGAGATCCCTTTCTAGTTGATCTCTGACACAGCCCCAGTGTGGAATCTCTCTCTAGTTGATCTCTGACACAACCCAGTGTGAGATCCCTCTCTAGTTGATCTCTGACACAGTCCCAGTGTGAGATCCCTCTCTAGTTGATCTCTGACACAGCCCCAGTGTGAGATCCCTTTCTAGTTGATCTCTGACACAGCCCCAGTGTGGAATCTCTCTCTAGTTGATCTCTGACACAACCCAGTGTGAGATCCCTCTCTGGTTGATCTCTGACACAGCCCCAGTGTGGAATCTCTCTCTAGTTGATCTCTGACACAGTCCCAGTGTGGAATCTCTCTCTAGTTGATCTCTGACACAGTCCCAGTGTGGAGTCACTCTCTAGTTGATCTCTGACACAGTCCCAGTGTGGAATCTCTCACTACTTGATCTCTGACCCAGCCCCAGTTTGGAATCTCTCTCTAGTGGATCTCTGACACAGCCCCAGTGTGGCTTCACTCTCTGGTTGATCTCTGACACAGCCCCAGTGTGGAATCTCTCTCTACTTGATCTCTGACACAGTCCGTGTGGAATCCCTCTCTAGTTGATCTCTGACACAGCCCCAGTGTGGAATCTCTCTCTAGTTGATCTCTGACACAGCCCCAGTGTGGAATCTTTCTCTACTTGATCTCTGACACAGCCCCAGTGTGGAATCCCTCTCTAGTTGAACTCTGACACAGTCCCAGTGTCGAATCTCTCTCTAGTTGATCTCTGACTCAGCCCCAGTGTGGAATACCTCTCTAGTTGATCTCTGACACAGCCCCAGTGTGGAATCCCTCTCTAGTTGATCTCTGACACTGTCCCAGTGTGGAATCTCTCTCTAGTTGATCTGACACAGTCCCAGCGTGGAATCTCTATCTAGTTGATCTCTGACACAGACCCAGTGTGGAATCCCTCTCTAGTTGATCTCTGACACAGTCCCAGTGTGGAATCTCTCTCTAGTTGATCTCTGACACAGTCCCCGTGTGGAATCTCTCTCTAGTTGATCTCTGACAAAGTCCCAGTGTGTAATCTCTCCCTAGTTGATCTCTGACACAGCCCCAGTGTGGAATCCCTCTCTAGTTGATCTCTGACACAGCCTCACTGTTTAATCTCTCTCTAGTTGATCTCTGACACAGCTCCATTGTGGAATTTCTCTCTAGTTGATCTCTGACACAGCCCCAGTGTGGAATAACTCTCTAGTTGATCTCTTACACAGCCCCAGTGTGGAATCCCACTCTAGTTGATCTCTGACACAGGCCCAATGTGGAATCTCTCTCTAGTTGATCTCTGACACAGACCCAGTGTGGAATAACTCTCTAGTTGATCTGTGGCACAGTCCCAGTGTGGAATCTCTCTCTAGTTGATCTCTGACACAGCCCCAGTGTGGAATCCCTCTCTAGTTGATCTCTGACACAGCCCCAGTGTGGAATCCCTCTCTAGTTGATCTCTGACACAGTCCCAGTGTGGAATCCCTCTCTAGTTGATCTCTGACACAGCCCCAGTGTGGAATCTCTCTCTAGTTCATCTCTGACACAGCCCCAGTGTGAGATTCCTCTCTAGTTGATCTCTGACACAGCCCCAGTGTGGAATCCCTCTCTAGTTGATCTCTGACACAGCCCCAGTGTGGAATCTCTCTCTAGTTGATCTCTGACACAGTCCCAGTGTGAGATCCCTCTCTAGTTGATCTCTGACACAGCCCCAGTTTGGAATCACTCTCTAGTTGATCACTGACACAGCCCCAGTGTGGAATCCCTCTCTAGTTGTTCTCTGACACAGCCCCAGTGTGGAATCTCTCTCTAGTTAATCTCTGACACAGTCCCAGTGTGAGATCCCTCTCTAGTTGATCTCTGACACAGCCCCAGTGTGAGATCCCTCTCTAGTTGATCTCTGACACAGCCCCAGTGTGGAATCTCTCTCTAGTTGATCTCTGACACAACCCAGTGTGAGATCCCTCTCTGGTTGATCTCTGACACAGCCCCAGTGTGGAATCTCTCTCTACTTGATCTCTGACACAGTCCCAGTGTGGAATCTCTCTCTAGTTGATCTCTGACACAGTACCAGTGTGGAATCTCTCTCTAGTTGATCTCTGACACAGTCCCAGTGTGGAATCTCTCACTACTTGATCTCTGACCCAGCCCCAGTGTGGAATTTCTCTCTAGTGGATCTCTGACACAGCCCCAGTGTGGCATCACTCTCTGGTTGATCTCTGACACAGCCCCAGTGTAGAATCTCTCTCTACTTGATCTCTGACACAGTCCGTGTGGAATCCCTCTCTAGTTGATCTCTGACACAGCCCCAGTGTGGAATCTCTCTCTAGTTGATCTCTGACACAGCCCCAGTGTGGAATATCTCTCTACTTGATGTCTGACACAGCCCCAGTGTGGAATCCCTCTCTAGTTGATTTCTGACACAGTCCCAGTGTGGAATCTCTCTCTAGTTGATCTCTGACTCAGCCCCAGTGTGGAATACCTCTCTAGTTGATCTCTGACACAGCCCCAGTGTGGAATCCCTCTCTAGTTGATCTCTGACACTGTCCCAGTGTGGAATCTCTCTCTAGTTGATCTGACACAGTCCCAGCGTGGAATCTCTCTCTACTTGATCTCTGACACAGACCCAGTGTGGAATCTCTCTCTAGTTGATCTCTGACACAGCCCCAGTGTGGACTCCCTCTCTAGTTGATCTCTGACACAGCCTCACTGTTAATCTCTCTCTAGTTGATCTCTGACACAGCTCCATTGTGGAATTTCTCTCTAGTTGATCTCTGACACAGCCCCAGTGTGGAATACCTCTCTAGTTGATCTCTGACATAGTCCCAGTGTGGAATCCCACTCTAGTTGATCTCTGACACAGGCCCAATGTGGAATCTCTCTCTAGTTGATCTCTGACACAGCCCCAGTGTGGAATCAATCTCTAGTTGAACTCTGACACAGCCCCAGTGTGGAATCTCTCTCTAGTTGATCTCTGACACAGTCCCAGTGTGAGATCCCTCTCTAGTTGATCTCTGACACAGCCCCAGTGTGGACTCCCTCTCTAGTTGATCTCTGACACAGCCTCACTGTTAATCTCTCTCTAGTTGATCTCTGACACAGTCCCAGTGTGGAATCTCTCTCTAGTTGATCTCTGACACAGTCCCCGTGTGGAATCTCTCTCTAGTTGATCTCTGACAAAGTCCCAGTGTGTAATCTCTCCCTAGTTGATCTCTGACACAGCCCCAGTGTGGAATCCCTCTCTAGTTGATCTCTGACACAGCCTCACTGTTTAATCTCTCTCTAGTTGATCTCTGACACAGCTCCATTGTGGAATTTCTCTCTAGTTGATCTCTGACACAGCCCCAGTGTGGAATAACTCTCTAGTTGATCTCTTACACAGCCCCAGTGTGGAATCCCACTCTAGTTGATCTCTGACACAGGCCCAATGTGGAATCTCTCTCTAGTTGATCTCTGACACAGACCCAGTGTGGAATAACTCTCTAGTTGATCTGTGGCACAGTCCCAGTGTGGAATCTCTCTCTAGTTGATCTCTGACACAGCCCCAGTGTGGAATCCCTCTCTAGTTGATCTCTGACACAGCCCCAGTGTGGAATCCCTCTCTAGTTGATCTCTGACACAGTCCCAGTGTGGAATCCCTCTCTAGTTGATCTCTGACACAGCCCCAGTGTGGAATCTCTCTCTAGTTCATCTCTGACACAGCCCCAGTGTGAGATTCCTCTCTAGTTGATCTCTGACACAGCCCCAGTGTGGAATCCCTCTCTAGTTGATCTCTGACACAGCCCCAGTGTGGAATCTCTCTCTAGTTGATCTCTGACACAGTCCCAGTGTGAGATCCCTCTCTAGTTGATCTCTGACACAGCCCCAGTTTGGAATCACTCTCTAGTTGATCACTGACACAGCCCCAGTGTGGAATCCCTCTCTAGTTGTTCTCTGACACAGCCCCAGTGTGGAATCTCTCTCTAGTTAATCTCTGACACAGTCCCAGTGTGAGATCCCTCTCTAGTTGATCTCTGACACAGCCCCAGTGTGAGATCCCTCTCTAGTTGATCTCTGACACAGCCCCAGTGTGGAATCTCTCTCTAGTTGATCTCTGACACAACCCAGTGTGAGATCCCTCTCTGGTTGATCTCTGACACAGCCCCAGTGTGGAATCTCTCTCTACTTGATCTCTGACACAGTCCCAGTGTGGAATCTCTCTCTAGTTGATCTCTGACACAGTACCAGTGTGGAATCTCTCTCTAGTTGATCTCTGACACAGTCCCAGTGTGGAATCTCTCACTACTTGATCTCTGACCCAGCCCCAGTGTGGAATTTCTCTCTAGTGGATCTCTGACACAGCCCCAGTGTGGCATCACTCTCTGGTTGATCTCTGACACAGCCCCAGTGTAGAATCTCTCTCTACTTGATCTCTGACACAGTCCGTGTGGAATCCCTCTCTAGTTGATCTCTGACACAGCCCCAGTGTGGAATCTCTCTCTAGTTGATCTCTGACACAGCCCCAGTGTGGAATATCTCTCTACTTGATGTCTGACACAGCCCCAGTGTGGAATCCCTCTCTAGTTGATTTCTGACACAGTCCCAGTGTGGAATCTCTCTCTAGTTGATCTCTGACTCAGCCCCAGTGTGGAATACCTCTCTAGTTGATCTCTGACACAGCCCCAGTGTGGAATCCCTCTCTAGTTGATCTCTGACACTGTCCCAGTGTGGAATCTCTCTCTAGTTGATCTGACACAGTCCCAGCGTGGAATCTCTCTCTACTTGATCTCTGACACAGACCCAGTGTGGAATCTCTCTCTAGTTGATCTCTGACACAGCCCCAGTGTGGACTCCCTCTCTAGTTGATCTCTGACACAGCCTCACTGTTAATCTCTCTCTAGTTGATCTCTGACACAGCTCCATTGTGGAATTTCTCTCTAGTTGATCTCTGACACAGCCCCAGTGTGGAATACCTCTCTAGTTGATCTCTGACATAGTCCCAGTGTGGAATCCCACTCTAGTTGATCTCTGACACAGGCCCAATGTGGAATCTCTCTCTAGTTGATCTCTGACACAGCCCCAGTGTGGAATCAATCTCTAGTTGAACTCTGACACAGCCCCAGTGTGGAATCTCTCTCTACTTGATCTCTGACACAGTCCGTGCGAAATCTCTCTCTAGTTGATCCCTGACACAGCCCCAGATTTGAATCTCTCGCGTTGATCTCTGACACAGCCGAGTGTGGAATCTCTCTCTAGTTGATCACTGACACAGCCCCAGTGTGGAATCTTTCTCTAGTTGATCTCTGACACAGCCCCAGTGTGGAACCTGTCTCTAGTTGATCTCTGACACAGCCCGAGTGTGGAATCTCTCTCTAGTTGATCTCTGACACAATCCCAGTGTGAGATCCCTCTCTAGATGATCTCTGACACAGACCCCGTGTGAGATTCCTCTCTAGTTGATCACTGACACAGCCCCAGTGTGAAATCTCTCTCTAGTTGATCTCTGACACAGCCCCAGTGTGGACTGTCTCTCTAGTTGATCTCTGACACAGCCCCAGTGTGAGATCCCTCTTTAGTTGACCTCTCACACAGCCCCAGTGTGAGATCCCTCTCTAGTTCATCTCTGACACAGCCCCAGTGCGAGATTCCTCTCTAGTTGATCTCTCACACAGCCCCAGTGTGAAATCTCTCTCTAGTTGATCTCTCACACAGCCCCAGTGTGGAATCCCTCGCTAGTTGATCTCTGACACAGCCCAAGTGTGGAATCTCTCTCAGGTTGATTTCTGACTCAGCCCCAGTGTGGAATCCCTCCCTAATTGATCTCTGACACAGCCCAAGTGTGGAATCTCTCGCCAGTTGATTTCTGACAAAGCCCCAGTGTGGAAGCTCTCTCTAGTTGATCTCTGACACAGCCCCAGTGTGAGATCCCTCTCTAGATGTCTGACACAGTCCCAGTGTCAGATTCCTCTCTAGTTGATCTCTGACACAGCCCCAGTGTGAGATCCCTCTTTAGTTGAACTCTGACACAGCCCCAGTGTGAGATCCCTCTCTAGTTCATCTGTGACACAGCCCCAGTGTGAGGTCCCTCTCTAGTTCATCTCTGACACAGCCCCAGTGCGAGATTCCTCTCTAGTTGATCTCTGACACAGCCCCAGTGTGAAATCTCTCTCTAGTTGATCTCTGAGACAGCCCCAGTGTGGAATCCCTCGCTAGTTGATCTCTGACACAGCCCAAGTGTGGAATCTCTCTCAGGTTGATTTCTGACACAGCCCCAGTGTGGAATCCCTCCCTACTTGATCTCTGACACAGCCCAAGTGTGGAATCTCTCTCCAGTTGATTTCTGACACAGCCCCAGTGTGGAAGCTCTCTCTAGTTGATCTCTGACACAGCCCCAGTGTGAGATCCCTCTCTAGATGTCTGACACAGCCCCAGTGTGAGATTCCTCTCTAGTTGATCTCTGACACAGCCCCAGTGTGAAATGTCTCTCTAGTTGATCTCTGACACAGCCCCAGTGTGGAATCTCTCTCTTGTTGATCTCTGACACAGTCCCAGTGTGAGATCCCTCTCTAGTTGATCTCTGACACAGCCCCAATGCGAGATTCCTCTCTAGTTGATCTCTGACACAGCCCCAGTGTGGAATCTCTATCTAGTTGATCTCTGACACAGCCCCAGTGTGGAATCGCTCGCTAGTTGATCTCTGACAGAGCCCAAGTGTGGAATCTCTCTCCATTTCGATTTCTGACACAACCCCAGTGTGGAATCCCTTCCTAGTTGATCTCTGACACAGCCCAAGCGTGGAATCTCTCTCCAGTTGATTTCTGACACAGCCCCAGTGTGGAATCTCTCTCTAGTTGATCTCTGACACAGCCCCAGCGTGAGATCCCTCTCTAGTTGATCTATGACACAGCCCCAGTGTGAGATTCCGCTCTAGTTGATCTCTGACAAAGCCCCAGAGTGAAATCTCTCTATAGTTGATCTCTGACACAGCCCCAGTGTGGAATCTCTCTCTTGTTGATCTCTGACACAGTCCCAGTGTGAGATCCCTCTCTAGTTGATCTCTGACACAGTCCCAGTGTGGAATCCCTCTCTAGTTGATCTCTGACACTACCCAGTGTGGAATCTCTCTCTAGTTGATCTCTGACACTGCTCCAGTGTGAGATCCCTCTCTAGTTGATCTCTGACACATCCCTAGTGTGGAATCTCTCTCTAGTTGATCTCTGACACAGCCCCAGTGTGAGATGCCTCTCTAGTTGATCTCTGACGCAGCCTCACTGTTTAATCTCTCTCAAGTTGATCTCTGACACAGCTCCATTGTGGAATCTCTCTCTAGTTGATCACTGACACAGCACCAGTGTGGAATCTCTCTCCAGTTGATCTCTGACACAGCTCCAGTGTGGAATCCCTCTCTAGTTGATCTCTGACACAGCCCCAGTGTGGAATCTCTGTCTAGTCGATCTCTGACACAGTCCCAGTGTGGAATTTCTCTCTAGTTGATCTCTAACACAGTCCCAGTGTGGAATCTCTCTCTACTTGATCTCTGACCCAGCCCCAGTGTGGAATCTTTCTCTAGTTGATCTCTGACACAGCCCCAGTGTGGAATCCCTCTCTAGTTGATCTCTGACACAGCCCCAGTGTGGAATCCCTCTCTAGTTGATCTCTGACACAGTCCCAGTGTGGAATCTCTCTCTAGTTGATCTCTGACACAGTCCCAGTGTGGAATCTCTCTCTAGTTGATCTCTGACACAGTCCCAGTGTGGAATCTCTCACTACTTGATCTCTGACCCAGCCCCAGTGTGGAATCTCTCTCTAGTGGATCTCTGACACAGCCCCAGTGTGGCATCAGTCTCTGGTTGATCTCTGACACAGCCCCAGTGTGGAATCTCTCTCTACTTGATCTCTGACACAGTCCGTGTGGAATCCCTCTCTAGTTGATCTCTGACACAGCCCCAGTGTGGAATCTCTCTCTAGTTGATCTCTGACACAGCCCCAGTGTGGAATCTCTCTCTACTTGATGTCTGACACAGCCCCAGTTTGGAATCCCTCTCTAGTTGATCTCTGACACAGCCCCAGTGTGGAATCTCTCTCTAGTTGATCTCTGACTCAGCCCCAGTGTGGAATACCTCTCTAGTTGATCTCTGACACAGCCCCAGTGTGGAATCCCTCTCTGGTTGATCTCTGACACTGTCCCAGTGTGGAATCTCTCTCTAGTTGATCTGACGCAGTCCCATCGTGGAATCTCTCTCTAGTTGATCTCTGACACAGACCCAGTGTGGAATCCCTCTCTAGTTGATCTCTGACACAGTCCCAGTGTGGAATCTCTCTCTAGTTGATCTCTGACACAGTCCCCGTGTGGAATCTCTCTCTAGTTGATCTCTGACAAAGTCCCAGTGTGAGATTCCTCTCTAGTTGATCTCTGACACAGCCCCAGTGTGAGATCCCTCTCTAGTTGATCTCTGACACAGCCCCAGTGTGGAATCTCTCTCTAGTTGATCTCTGACACAGCCTCAGTGTGAGATTCCTCTCTAGTTGATCTGTGACACAGCCCCAGTGTGGAATCCCTCTCTAGTTGATCTCTGACACAGCCCCAGTGTGGAATCCCTGTCTAGTTTATCTCTGACACAGCCGTGTGGAATCCCTCTCTAGTTGATCTCTGATACAGTCCCAGTGTGGAATCCCTCTCTAGTTGATCTCTGACACAGCCCCAGTGTGGAATCTCTCTCTTATTGATTCCTGACACAGTCCCAGTGTGGAATCCATCTCTAGTTGATCTCTGACACAGCCCCAGTGTGGAATCCATCTCTAGTTGATCTCTGACACAGCCCCAGTGTGGAATCCCTCTCTAGTTGATCTCTGACACAGCCCCAGTGTGAGATCGCTCTCTAGTTGATCTCTGACACAGCCCCAGTGTGGAATCTCTCTCTAGTTGATCTCTGACACAGCCTCAGTGTGAGATTCCTCTCTAGTTGATCTCTGGCACAGCCCCAGTGTGGAATCCCTCTCTAGTTGATCTCTGACACAGCCCCAGTGTGGAATCCCTCTCTAGTTTATCTCTGACACAGCCCGTGTGGAATCCCTCTCTAGTTGATCTCTGACACAGCCCGTGTGGAATCTATCTCTAGTTGATCTCTGACACAGTCCCAGTGTGAAATCCCTCTCTAGTTGATCTCTGACACAGTCCCAGTGTGGAATCCCTTTCTCATTGATCTCTGACACAGCCCCAGTGCGGACTCTCTCTCTGGTTGATCTCTGACACAGCCCCAGTGTGGAATCTCTCTCTAATTGATCTCTGACACAGCCCCAGTGTGGAATCTCTCTCTAGTTGATCTATGACTCAGCCCCCGTTCGGAATCCCTCTCTAGTTGATCTCTGACACTGCCCAGTGTGGAATCTCTCTCTAGTTGATCTCTGACACTGCTCCAGTGTGAGATCCCTCTCTAGTTGATCTCTGACACATCCCCAGTGTGGAATCTCTCTCTAGTTGATCTCTGACACAGCCCCAGTGTGGAATCCCTCTCTAGTTGATCTCTGACACAGCCCCAGTGTGGAATCCCTCTCTAGTTGATCTCTGAAACAGCCCCAGTGTGGAATCCCTCTCTAGTTTATCTCTGACTCAGCCCGTGTGGAATCCCTCTCTAGTTGATCTCTGACACAGCCCCAGTGTGGAATCTCTCTCTAGTTGATCTCTCACACAGTCCCAGTGTGAGATCCCTCTCTAGTTGATCTCTGACACAGTCCCAGTGTGGAATCCCTTTCTCATTGATCTCTGACACTGCCCAGTGTGGAATCTCTCTCTAGTTGATCTCTGACACTGCTCCAGTGTGGAATCCCTCTCTAGTTGATCTCTGACACTGTCCCAGTGTGGAATCTCTCTCTAGTTGATCTGACACAGTCCCAGCGTGGAATCTCACTCTTCTTGATCTCTGACACAGACCCAGTGTGGAATCTCTCTCTAGTTGATCTCTGACACAGCCGCAGTGTGGACTCCCTCTCTAGTTGATCTCTGACACAGCCTCACTGTTAATCTCTCTCTAGTTGATCTCTGACACAGCTCCATTGTGGAATTTCTCTCTAGTTGATCTCTGACACAGCCCCAGTGTGGAATACCTCTCTAGTTGATCTCTGACATAGTCCCAGTGTGGAATCCCACTCTAGTTGATCTCTGACACAGGCCCAATGTGGAATCTCTCTCTAGTTGATCTCTGACACAGCCCCAGTGTGGAATCAATCTCTAGTTGAACTCTGACACAGCCCCAGTGTGGAATCTCTCACTACTTGATCTCTGACACAGTCCGTGCGAAATCTCTCTCTAGTTGATCCCTGACACAGCCCCAGATTTGAATCTCTCGCGTTGATCTCTGACACAGCCGAGTGTGGAATCTCTCTCTAGTTGATCACTGACACAGCCCCAGTGTGGAATCTTTCTCTAGTTGATCTCTGACACAGCCCCAGTGTGGAACCTGTCTCTAGTTGATCTCTGACACAGCCCGAGTGTGGAATCTCTCTCTAGTTGATCTCTGACACAATCCCAGTGTGAGATCCCTCTCTAGATGATCTCTGACACAGACCCCGTGTGAGATTCCTCTCTAGTTGATCACTGACACAGCCCCAGTGTGAAATCTCTCTCTAGTTGATCTCTGACACAGCCCCAGTGTGGACTGTCTCTCTAGTTGATCTCTGACACAGCCCCAGTGTGAGATCCCTCTTTAGTTGACCTCTCACACAGCCCCAGTGTGAGATCCCTCTCTAGTTCATCTCTGACACAGCCCCAGTGCGAGATTCCTCTCTAGTTGATCTCTCACACAGCCCCAGTGTGAAATCTCTCTCTAGTTGATCTCTGACACAGCCCCAGTGTGGAATCCCTCGCTAGTTGATCTCTGACACAGCCCAAGTGTGGAATCTCTCTCAGGTTGATTTCTGACACAGCCCCAGTGTGGAATCCCTCCCTAATTGATCTCTGACACAGCCCAAGTGTGGAATCTCTCGCCAGTTGATTTCTGACAAAGCCCCAGTGTGGAAGCTCTCTCTAGTTGATCTCTGACACAGCCCCAGTGTGAGATCCCTCTCTAGATGTCTGACACAGTCCCAGTGTCAGATTCCTCTCTAGTTGATCTCTGACACAGCCCCAGTGTGAGATCCCTCTTTAGTTGAACTCTGACACAGCCCCAGTGTGAGATCCCTCTCTAGTTCATCTCTGACACAGCCCCAGTGTGAGGTCCCTCTCTAGTTCATCTCTGACACAGCCCCAGTGCGAGATTCCTCTCTAGTTGATCTCTGACACAGCCCCAGTGTGAAATCTCTCTCTAGTTGATCTCTGAGACAGCCCCAGTGTGGAATCCCTCGCTAGTTGATCTCTGACACAGCCCAAGTGTGGAATCTCTCTCAGGTTGATTTCTGACACAGCCCCAGTGTGGAATCCCTCCCTAGTTGATCTCTGACACAGCCCAAGTGTGGAATCTCTCGCCAGTTGATTTCTGACACAGCCCCAGTGTGGAAGCTCTCTCTAGTTGATCTCTGACACAGCCCCAGTGTGAGATCCCTCTCTAGATGTCTGACACAGCCCCAGTGTGAGATTCCTCTCTAGTTGATCTCTGACACAGCCCCAGTGTGAAATGTCTCTCTAGTTGATCTCTGACACAGCCCCAGTGTGGAATCTCTCTCTTGTTGATCTCTGACACAGTCCCAGTGTGAGATCCCTCTCTAGTTGATCTCTGACACAGCCCCAATGCGAGATTCCTCTCTAGTTGATCTCTGACACAGCCCCAGTGTGGAATCTCTATCTAGTTGATCTCTGACACAGCCCCAGTGTGGAATCGCTCGCTAGTTGATCTCTGACAGAGCCCAAGTGTGGAATCTCTCTCCATTTCGATTTCTGACACAGCCCCAGTGTGGAATCCCTCCCTAGTTGATCTCTGACACAGCCCAAGCGTGGAATCTCTCTCCAGTTGATTTCTGACACAGCCCCAGTGTGGAATCTCTCTCTAGTTGATCTCTGACACAGCCCCAGCGTGAGATCCCTCTCTAGTTGATCTATGACACAGCCCCAGTGTGAGATTCCGCTCTAGTTGATCTCTGACAAAGCCCCAGAGTGAAATCTCTCTATAGTTGATCTCTGACACAGCCCCAGTGTGGAATCTCTCTCTTGTTGATCTCTGACACAGTCCCAGTGTGAGATCCCTCTCTAGTTGATCTCTGACACAGTCCCAGTGTGGAATCCCTCTCTAGTTGATCTCTGACACTGCCCAGTGTGGAATCTCTCTCTAGTTGATCTCTGACACTGCTCCAGTGTGAGATCCCTCTCTAGTTGATCTCTGACACATCCCTAGTGTGGAATCTCTCTCTAGTTGATCTCTGACACAGCCCCAGTGTGAGATGCCTCTCTAGTTGATCTCTGACGCAGCCTCACTGTTTAATCTCTCTCTAGTTGATCTCTGACACAGCTCCATTGTGGAATCTATCTCTAGTTGATCACTGACACAGCACCAGTGTGGAATCTCTCTCCAGTTGATCTCTGACACAGCTCCAGTGTGGAATCCCTCTCTAGTTGATCTCTGACACAGCCCCAGGGTGGAATCTCTGTCTAGTCGATCTCTGACACAGTCCAAGTGTGGAATTTCTCTCTAGTTGATCTCTGACACAGTCCCAGTGTGGAATCTCTCTCTACTTGATCTCTGACCCAGCCCCAGTGTGGAATCTTTCTCTAGTTGATCTCTGACACAGCCCCAGTGTGGAATCCCTCTCTAGTTGATCTCTGACACAGCCCCAGTGTGGAATCCCTCTCTAGTTGATCTCTGACACAGTCCCAGTGTGGAATCTCTCTCTAGTTGATCTCTGACACAGTCCCAGTGTGGAATCTCTCTCTAGTTGATCTCTGACACAGTCCCAGTGTGGAATCTCTCACTACTTGATCTCTGACCCAGCCCCAGTGTGGAATCTCTCTCTAGTGGATCTCTGACACAGCCCCAGTGTGGCATCACTCTCTGGTTGATCTCTGACACAGCCCCAGTGTGGAATCTCTCTCTACTTGATCTCTGACACAGTCCGTGTGGAATCCCTCTCTAGTTGATCTCTGACACAGCCCCAGTGTGGAATCTCTCTCTAGTTGATCTCTGACACAGCCCCAGTGTGGAATCTCTCTCTACTTGATGTCTGACACAGCCCCAGTTTGGAATCCCTCTCTAGTTGATCTCTGACACAGTCCCAGTGTGGAATCTCTCTCTAGTTGATCTCTGACTCAGCCCCAGTGTGGAATACCTCTCTAGTTGATCTCTGACACAGCCCCAGTGTGGAATCCCTCTCTGGTTGATCTCTGACACTGTCCCAGTGTGGAATCTCTCTCTAGTTGATCTGACACAGTCCCAGCGTGGAATCTCTCTCTAGTTGATCTCTGACACAGACCCAGTGTGGAATCCCTCTCTAGTTGATCTCTGACACAGTCCCAGGGTGGAATCTCACTCTAGTTGATCTCTGACACAGTCCCCGTGTGGAATCTCTCTCTAGTTGATCTCTGACAAAGTCCCAGTGTGAGATTCCTCTCTAGTTGATCTCTGACACAGCCCCAGTGTGAGATCCCTCTCTAGTTGATCTCTGACACAGCCCCAGTGTGGAATCTCTCTCTAGTTGATCTCTGACACAGCCTCAGTGTGAGATTCCTCTCTAGTTGATCTCTGACACAGCCCCAGTGTGGAATCCCTCTCTGGTTGATCTCTGACACAGCCCCAGTGTGGAATCCCTCTCTAGTTTATCTCTGACACAGCCGTGTGGAATCCCTCTCTAGTTGATCTCTGACACAGCCCGTGTGGAATCTCTCTCTAGTTGATCTCTGACACAGCCCCAGTGTGGAATCCCTCTCTAGTTGATCTCTGACACAGTCCCAGTGTGGAATCCCTCTCTAGTTGATCTCTGACACAGCCCCAGTGTGGAATCTCTCTCTTATTGATTCCTGACACTGTCCCAGTGTGGAATCCATCTCTAGTTGATCTCTGACACAGCCCCAGTGTGGAATCCATCTCTAGTTGATCTCTGACACAGCCCCAGTGTGGAATCCCTCTCTAGTTGATCTCTGACACAGCCCCAGTGTGAGATCCCTCTCTAGTTGATCTCTGACACAGCCCCAGTGTGGAATCTCTCTCTAGTTGATCTCTGACACAGCCTCAGTGTGAGATTCCTCTCTAGTTGATCTCTGGCACAGCCCCAGTGTGGAATCCCTCTCTAGTTGATATCTGACACAGCCCGTGTGGAATCCCTCTCTAGTTGATCTCTGACACAGCCCGTGTGGAATCTCTCTCTAGTTGATCTCTGACACAGTCCCAGTGTGAAATCCCTCTCTAGTTGATCTCTGACACAGTCCCAGTGTGGAATCCCTTTCTCATTGATCTCTGACACAGCCCCAGTGCGGACTCTCTCTCTAGTTGATCTCTGACACAGCCCCAGTGTGGAATCTCTCTCTAATTGATCTCTGACACAGCCCCAGTGTGGAATCTCTCTCTAGTTGATCTATGACTCAGCCCCCGTTCGGAATCCATCTCTAGTTGATCTCTGACACTGCCCAGTGTGCAATCTCTCTCTAGTTGATCTCTGACACTGCTCCAGTGTGAGATCCCTCTCTAGTTGATCTCTGACACATCCCCAGTGTGGAATCTCTCTCTAGTTGATCTCTGACACAGCCCCAGTGTGGAATCCCTCTCTAGTTGATCTCTGACACAGCCCCAGTGTGGAATCCCTCTCTAGTTGATCTCTGACACAGCCCCAGTGTGGAATCCCTCTCTAGTTTATCTCTGACTCAGCCCGTGTGGAATCCCTCTCTAGTTGATCTCTGACACAGCCCCAGTGTGGAATCTCTCTCTAGTTGATCTCTCACACAGTCCCAGTGTGAGATCCCTCTCTAGTTGATCTCTGACACAGTCCCAGTGTGGAATCCCTTTCTCATTGATCTCTGACACTGCCCAGTGTGGAATCTCTCTCTAGTTGATCTCTGACACTGCTCCAGTGTGAGATCCCTCTCTAGTTGATCTCTGACACATCCCCAGTGTGGAATCTCTCTCTAGTTGATCTCTGACACAGCCCCAGTGTGGAATCCCTCTCTAGTTGATCTCTGACACAGCCCCAGTGTGGAATCCCTCTCTAGTTGATCTCTGACACAGCCCCAGTGTGGAATCCCTCTCTAGTTTATCTCTGACTCAGCCTGTGTGGAATCCCTCTCTAGTTGATCTCTGACACAGCCCCAGTGTGGAATCTCTCTCTAGTTGAACTCTCACACAGTCCCAGTGTGAGATCCCTCTCTAGTTGATCTCTGACACTGTCCAGTGTGGAATCTCTCTCTAGTTGATCTCTGACACAGCCCCAGTGTGAGATCCCTCTCTAGTTGATCTCCGACGCAGCCTAACTGTTTAATCTCTCTCTAGTTGATCTCTGACACAGCTCCATTGTGGAATCTCTCTCTAGTTGATCTCTGACACAGCACCAGTGTGGAATCTCTCTCCAGTTGATCTCTGACACAGCCCCAGTGTGGAATCCCTCTCTAGTTGATCTCTGACACAGCCCCAGTGTGGAATCCCTCTCTAGTTGATCTCTGACACAGTCCCTGTGTGGATTCTCTCTCTAGTTGATCTCTGACACAGTCCCAGTGTGGAATCTCTCTCTAGTTGGTCTCTGACACAGTCCCAATGTGGAATCTCTCACTACTTGATCTCTGACCCAGCCCCAGTGTGGAATTTCTCTCTAGTGGATCTCTGACACAGCCCCAGTGTGGCATCACTCTCTGGTTGATCTCTGACACAGCCCCAGTGTAGAATCTCTCTCTACTTGATCTCTGACACAGTCCGTGTGGAATCCCTCTCTAGTTGATCTCTGACACAGCCCCAGTGTGGAATCTCTCTCTAGTTGATCTCTGACACAGCCCCAGTGTGGAATCTCTCTCTACTTGATGTCTGACACAGCCCCAGTGTGGAATCCCTCTCTAGTTGATCTCTGACACAGTCCCAGCGTGGAATCTCTCTCTAGTTGATCTCTGACTCAGCCCCAGTGTGGAATACCTCTCTAGTTGATCTCTGACACAGCCCCAGTGTGGAATCCCTCTCTAGTTGATCTCTGACACTGTCCCAGTGTGGAATCTCTCTCTAGTTGATCTGACACAGTCCCAGCGTGGAATCTCTCTCTACTTGATCTGTGACACAGACCCAGTGTGGAATCTCTCTCTAGTTGATCTCTGACACAGCCCCAGTGTGGACTCCCTCTCTAGTTGATCTCTGACACAGCCTCACTGTTAATCTCTCTCTAGTTGATCTCTGACACAGCTCCATTGTGGAATTTCTCTCTAGTTGATCTCTGACACAGCCCCAGTGTGGAATACCTCTCTAGTTGATCTCTGACATAGTCCCAGTGTGGAATCCCACTCTAGTTGATCTCTGACACAGGCCCAATGTGGAATCTCTCTCTAGTTGATCTCTGACATAGTCCCAGTGTGGAATCCCACTCTAGTTGATCTCTGACACAGGCCCAATGTGGAATCTCTCTCTAGTTGATCTCTGACACAGCCGAGTGTGGAATCTCTCTCTAGTTGATCACTGACACAGCCCCAGTGTGGAATCTTTCTCTACTTGATCTCTGACACAGCCCCAGTGTGGAACCTGTCTCTAGTTGATCTCTGACACAGCCCGAGTGTGCAATCTCTCTCTAGTTGATCTCTGACACAGCCCCAGTGTGAGATCCCTCTCTAGATGATCTCTGACACAGTCCCAATGTGGAATCTCTCACTACTTGATCTCTGACCCAGCCCCAGTGTGGAATTTCTCTCTAGTGGATCTCTGACACAGCCCCAGTGTGGCATCACTCTCTGGTTGATCTCTGACACAGCCCCAGTGTAGAATCTCTCTCTACTTGATCTCTGACACAGTCCGTGTGGAATCCCTCTCTAGTTGATCTCTGACACAGCCCCAGTGTGGAATCTCTCTCTAGTTGATCTCTGACACAGCCCCAGTGTGGAATCTCTCTCTACTTGATGTCTGACACAGCCCCAGTGTGGAATCCCTCTCTAGTTGATCTCTGACACAGTCCCAGTGTGGAATCTCTCTCTAGTTGATCTCTGACTCAGCCCCAGTGTGGAATACCTCTCTAGTTGATCTCTGACACAGCCCCAGTGTGGAATCCCTCTCTAGTTGATCTCTGACACTGTCCCAGTGTGGAATCTCTCTCTAGTTGATCTGACACAGTCCCAGCGTGGAATCTCTCTCTACTTGATCTGTGACACAGACCCAGTGTGGAATCTCTCTCTAGTTGATCTCTGACACAGCCCCAGTGTGGACTCCCTCTCTAGTTGATCTCTGACACAGCCTCACTGTTAATCTCTCTCTAGTTGATCTCTGACACAGCTCCATTGTGGAATTTCTCTCTAGTTGATCTCTGACACAGCCCCAGTGTGGAATACCTCTCTAGTTGATCTCTGACATAGTCCCAGTGTGGAATCCCACTCTAGTTGATCTCTGACACAGGCCCAATGTGGAATCTCTCTCTAGTTGATCTCTGACATAGTCCCAGTGTGGAATCCCACTCTAGTTGATCTCTGACACAGGCCCAATGTGGAATCTCTCTCTAGTTGATCTCTGACACAGCCGAGTGTGGAATCTCTCTCTAGTTGATCACTGACACAGCCCCAGTGTGGAATCTTTCTCTACTTGATCTCTGACACAGCCCCAGTGTGGAACCTGTCTCTAGTTGATCTCTGACACAGCCCGAGTGTGCAATCTCTCTCTAGTTGATCTCTGACACAGCCCCAGTGTGAGATCCCTCTCTAGATGATCTCTGACACAGACCCCGTGTGAGATTCCTCTCTAGTTGATCACTGACACAGCCCCAGTGTGAAATCTCTCTCGAGTTGATCTCTGACACATCCCCAGTGTGGACTGTCTCTCTAGTTGATCTCTGACACAGCCCCAGTGTGAGATCCCTCTTTAGTTGACCTCTCACACAGCCCCAGTGTGAGATCCCTCTCTAGTTCATCTCTGACACAGCCCCAGTGCGAGATTCCTCTCTAGTTGATCTCTCACACAGCCCCAGTGTGAAATCTCTCTCTAGTTGATCTCTGACACAGCCCCAGTGTGGAATCCCTCGCTAGTTGATCTCTGACACAGCCCAAGTGTGGAATCTCTCTCAGGTTGATTTCTGACACAGCCCCAGTGTGGAATCCCTCCCTAGTTGATCTCTGACACAGCCCAAGTGTGGAATCTCTCGCCAGTTGATTTCTGACAAAGCCCCAGTGTGGAAGCTCTCTCTAGTTGATCTCTGACACAGCCCCAGTGTGAGATCCCTCTCTAGATGTCTGACACAGTCCCAGTGTCAGATTCCTCTCTAGTTGATCTCTGACACAGCCCCAGTGTGTGATCCCTCTTTAGTTGAACTCTGACACAGCCCCAGTGTGAGATCCCTCTCTAGTTCATCTCTGACACAGCCCCAGTGTGAGGTCCCTCTCTAGTTCATCTCTGACACAGCCCCAGTGCGAGATTCCTCTCTAGTTGATCTCTGACACAGCCCCAGTGTGAAATCTCTCTCTAGTTGATCTCTGAGACAGCCCCAGTGTGGAATCCCTCGCTAGTTGATCTCTGACACAGCCCAAGTGTGGAATCTCTCTCAGGTTGATTTCTGACACAGCCCCAGTGTGGAATCCCTCCCTACTTGATCTCTGACACAGCCCAAGTGTGGAATCTCTCGCCAGTTGATTTCTGACACAGCCCCAGTGTGGAAGCTCTCTCTAGTTGATCTCTGACACAGCCCCAGTGTGAGATCCCTCTCTAGATGTCTGACACAGCCCCAGTGTGAGATTCCTCTCTAGTTGATCTCTGACACAGCCCCAGTGTGAAATGTCTCTCTAGTTGATCTCTGACACAGCCCCAGTGTGGAATCTCTCTCTTGTTGATCTCTGACACAGTCCCAGTGTGAGATCCCTCTCTAGTTGATCTCTGACACAGCCCCAATGCGAGATTCCTCTCTAGTTGATCTCTGACACAGCCCCAGTGTGGAATCTCTATCTAGTTGATCTCTGACACAGCCCCAGTGTGGAATCGCTCGCTAGTTGATCTCTGACAGAGCCCAAGTGTGGAATCTCTCTCCATTTCGATTTCTGACACAGCCCCAGTGTGGAATCCCTCCCTAGTTGATCTCTGACACAGCCCAAGCGTGGAATCTCTCTCCAGTTGATTTCTGACACAGCCCCAGTGTGGAATCTCTCTCTAGTTGATCTCTGACACAGCCACAGCGTGAGATCCCTCTCTAGTTGATCTATGACACAGCCCCAGTGTGAGATTCCGCTCTAGTTGATCTCTGACAAAGCCCCAGAGTGAAATCTCTCTATAGTTGATCTCTGACACAGCCCCAGTGTGGAATCTCTCTCTTGTTGATCTCTGACACAGTCCCAGTGTGAGATTGCTCTCTAGTTGATCTCTGACACAGTCCCAGTGTGGAATCCCTTTCTCATTGATCTCTGACACAGCCCCAGTGCGGAATCTCTCTCTAGTTGATCTCTGACACAGCCCCAGTGTGGAAGCTCTCTCTAATTGAACTCTGACACAGCCCCAGTGTGGAATCTCTCTCTAGTTGATCTATGACTCAGCCCCCGTTTGGAATCCCTCTCTAGTTGATCTCTGACACTGCCCAGTGTGGAATCTCTCTCCAGTTGATCTCTGACACTGCTCCAGTGTGAGATCCCTCTCTAGTTGATCTCTGACACATCCCTAGTGTGGAATCTCTCTCTAGTTGATCTCTGACACAGCCCCAGTGTGAGATGCCTCTCTAGTTGATCTCTGACGCAGCCTCACTGTTTAATCTCTCTCTAGTTGATCTCTGACACAGCTCCATTGTGGAATCTCTCTCTAGTTGATCACTGACACAGCACCAGTGTGGAATCTCTCTCCAGTTGATCTCTGACACAGCTCCAGTGTGGAATCCCTCTCTAGTTGATCTCTGACACAGCCCCAGTGTGGAATCTCTGTCTAGTCGATCTCTGACACAGTCCCAGTGTGGAATTTCTCTCTAGTTGATCTCTGACACAGTCCCAGTGTGGAATCTCTCTCTACTTGATCTCTGACCCAGCCCCAGTGTGGAATCCTTCTCTAGTTGATCTCTGACACAGCCCCAGTGTGGAATCCCTCTCTAGTTGATCTCTGACACAGCCCCAGTGTGGAATCCCTCTCTAGTTGATCTCTGACACAGTCCCAGTGTGGAATCTCTCTCTAGTTGATCTCTGACACAGTCCCAGTGTGGAATCTCTCTCTAGTTGATCTCTGACACAGTCCCAGTGTGGAATCTCTCACTACTTGATCTCTGACCCAGCCCCAGTGTGGAATCTCTCTCTAGTGGATCTCTGACACAGTCCCAGTGTGGCATCACTCTCTGGTTGATCTCTGACACAGCCCCAGTGTGGAATCTCTCTCTACTTGATCTCTGACACAGTCCGTGTGGAATCCCTCTCTAGTTGATCTCTGACACAGCCCCAGTGTGGCATCACTCTCTGGTTGATCTCTGACACAGCCCCAGTGTGGAATCTCTCTCTACTTGATCTCTGACACAGTCCGTGTGGAATCCCTTTCTCATTGATCTCTGACACAGCCCCAGTGCGGACTCTCTCTCTAGTTGATCTCTGACACAGCCCCAGTGTGGAATCTCTCTCTAATTGATCTCTGACACAGCCCCAGTGTGGAATCTCTCTCTAGTTGATCTATGACTCAGCCCCCGTTTGGAATCCCTCTCTAGTTGATCTCTGACACTGCCCAGTGTGGAATCTCTCTCTAGTTGATCTCTGACACTGCTCCAGTGTGAGATCCCTCTCTAGTTGATCTCTGACACAGCCCCAGTGTGGAATCCCTCTCTAGTTGATCTCTGACACAGCCCCAGTGTGGAATCCCTCTCTAGTTGATCTCTGACACAGCCCCAGTGTGGAATCACTCTCGAGGTAATCTCTGACTCAGCCCGTGTGGAATCCCTCTCTAGTTGATCTCTGACACAGCCCCAGTGTGGAATCTCTCTCTAGTTGATCTCTCACACAGTCCCAGTGTGAGATCCCTCTCTAGTTGATCTCTGACACAGTCCCAGTGTGGAATCCCTTTCTCATTGATCTGTGACACTGCCCAGTGTGGAATCTCTCTCTAGTTGATCTCTGACACTGCTCCAGTGTGAGATCCCTCTCTAGTTGATCTCTGACACATCCCCAGTGTGGAATCTCTCTCTAGTTGATCTCTGACACAGCCCCAGTGTGGAATCCCTCTCTAGTTGATCTCTGACACAGCCCCAGTGTGGAATCCCTCTCTAGTTGATCTCTGACACAGCCCCAGTGTGGAATCTCTCTCTAGTTGAACTCTCACACAGTCCCAGTGTGAGATCCCTCTCTAGTTGATCTCTGACACAGTCCCAGTGTGGAATCCCTTTCTCATTGATCTCTGACACAGCCCCAGTGCGGAATCTCTCTCTAGTTGATCTCTGACACAGCCCCAGTGTGGAAGCTCTCTCTAATTGATCTCTGACACAGCCCCAGTGTGGAATCTCTCTCTAGTTGATCTATGACTCAGCCCCCGTTTGGAATCCCTCTCTAGTTGATCTCTGACACTGTCCAGTGTGGAATCTCTCTCTAGTTGATCTCTGACACGGCTCCAGTGTGAGATCCCTCTCTAGTTGATCTCTGACACATCCCCAGTGTGGAATCTCTCTCTAGTTGATCTCTGACACAGCCCCAGTGTGGAATCCCTCTCTAGTTGATCTCTGACACAGCCCCAGTGTGGAATCCCTCTCTAGTTGATCTCTGACACAGCCCCAGTGTGGAATCCCTCTCTAGTTTATCTCTGACTCAGCCCGTGTGGAATCCCTCTCTAGTTGATCTCTGACACAGCCCCAGTGTGGAATCTCTCTCTAGTTGATCTCTCACACAGTCCCAGTGTGAGATCCCCCTCTAGTTGATCTCTGACACAGTCCCAGTGTGGAATCCCTTTCTCATTGATCTCTGACACTGCCCAGTGTGGAATCTCTCTCTAGTTGATCTCTGACACTGCTCCAGTGTGAGATCCCTCTCTAGTTGATCTCTGACACATCCCCAGTGTGGAATCTCTCTCTAGTTGATCTCTGACACAGCCCCAGTGTGGAATCCCTCTCTAGTTGATCTCTGACACAGCCCCAGTGTGGAATCCCTCTCTAGTTGATCTCTGACACAGCCCCAGTGTGGAATCCCTCTCTAGTTTATCTCTGACTCAGCCCGTGTGGAATCCCTCTCTAGTTGATCTCTGACACAGCCCCAGTGTGGAATCTCTCTCTAGTTGAACTCTCACACAGTCCCAGTGTGAGATCCCTCTCTAGTTGATCTCTGACACAGTCCCAGTGTGGAATCCCTTTCTCATTGATCTCTGACACAGCCCCAGTGCGGAATCTCTCTCTAGTTGATCTCTGACACAGCCCCAGTGTGGAAGCTCTCTCTAATTGATCTCTGACACAGCCCCAGTGTGGAATCTCTCTCTAGTTGATCTATGACTCAGCCCCCGTTTGGAATCCCTCTCTAGTTGATCTCTGACACTGTCCAGTGTGGAATCTCTCTCTAGTTGATCTCTGACACAGCCCCAGTGTGAGATCCCTCTCTAGTTGATCTCCGACGCAGCCTTACTGTTTAATCTCTCTCTAGTTGATCTCTGACACAGCTCCATTGTGGAATCTCTCTCTAGTTGATCTCTGACACAGCACCAGTGTGGAATCTCTCTCCAGTTGATCTCTGACACAGCCCCAGTGTGGAATCCCTCTCTAGTTGATCTCTGACACAGCCCCAGTGTGGAATCCCTCTCTAGTTGATCTCTGACACAGTCCCAGTGTGGAATCTCTCTCTAGTTGATCTCTGACACAGTCCCAGTGTGGAATCTCTCTCTAGTTGGTCTCTGACACAGTCCCAGTGTGGAATCTCTCACTACTTGATCTCTGACCCAGCCCCAGTGTGGAATACCTCTCTAGTTGATCTCTGACACAGCCCCAGTGTGGAATCCCTCTCTAGTTGATCTCTGACACTGTCCCAGTGTGGAATCTCTCTCTAGTTGATCTGACACTGTCCCAGCGTGGAATCTCTCTCTAGTTGATCTCTGACACAGACCCAGTGTGGAATCCCTCTCTAGTTGATCTCTGACACAGTCCCCGTGTGGAATCTCTCTCTAGTTGATCTCTGAAAAAGTCCCAGTGTGAGATTCCTCTCTAGTTGATCTCTGACAAAGCCCCAGTGTGAGATCCCTCACTAGTTGATCTCTGACACAGCCCCAGTGTGGAATCTCTCTCTTGTTGATCTCTGACACAGCCTCAGTGTGAGATTCCTCTCTAGTTGATATCTGACACAGCCCCAGTGTGGAATCCCTCTCTAGTTGATCTCTGACACAGCCCCAGTGTGGAATCCCTCTCTAGTTTATCTCTGACACAGCCCGTGTGGAATCCCTCTCTAGTTGATCTCTGACACAGCCCCAGTGTGGAATCTCTCTCTAGTTGATCTCTGACACAGCCCCAGTGTGGAATCCCTCTCTAGTTGATCTCTGACACAGTCCCAGTGTGGAATCCCTCTCTAGTTGATCTCTGACACAGCCCCAGTGTGGAATCTCTATCTAATTGATCCCTGACACAGTCCCAGTGTGGAATCCCTCTCTAGTTGATCTCTGACACAGCTCCATTGTGGAATCTCTCTCTAGTTGATCTCTGACACAGCACCAGTGTGGAATCTCTCTCCAGTTGATCTCTGACACAGCCCCAGTGTGGAATCCCTCTCTAGTTGATCTCTGACACAGCCCCAGTGTGGAATCCCTCTCTAGTTGATCTCAGACACAGTCCCAGTGTGGAATCTCTCTCTAGTTGATCTCTGACACAGTCCCAGTGTGGAATCTCTCTCTAGTTGGTCTCTGACACAGTCCCAGTGTGGAATCTCTCACTACTTGATCTCTGACCCAGCCCCAGTGTGGAATACCTCTCTAGTTGATCTCTGACACAGCCCCAGTGTGGAATCCCTCTCTAGTTGCTCTCTGACACTGTCCCAGTGTGGAATCTCTCTCTAGTTGATCTGACACTGTCCCAGCGTGGAATCTCTCTCTAGTTGATCTCTGACACAGACCCAGTGTGGAATCCCTCTCTAGTTGATCTCTGACACAGTCCCAGTGTGGAATCTCTCTCTAGTTGATCTCTGACACAGTCCCCGTGTGGAATCTCTCTCTAGTTGATCTCTGAAAAAGTCCCAGTGTGAGATTCCTCTCTAGTTGATCTCTGACAAAGCCCCAGTGTGAGATCCCTCACTAGTTGATCTCTGACACAGCCCCAGTGTGGAATCTCTCTCTTGTTGATCTCTGACACAGCCTCAGTGTGAGATTCCTCTCTAGTTGATCTCTGACACAGCCCCAGTGTGGAATCCCTCTCTAGTTGATCTCTGACACAGCCCCAGTGTGGAATCCCTCTCTAGTTTATCTCTGACACAGCCCGTGTGGAATCCCTCTCTAGTTGATCTCTGACACAGCCCCAGTGTGGAATCTCTCTCTAGTTGATCTCTGACACAGCCCCAGTGTGGAATCCCTCTCTAGTTGATCTCTGACACAGTCCCAGTGTGGAATCCCTCTCTAGTTGATCTCTGACACAGCCCCAGTGTGGAATCTCTATCTAATTGATCCCTGACACAGTCCCAGTGTGGAATCCCTCTCTAGTTGATCTCTGACACAGCCCCAGTGTGGAATCCATCTCTAGTTGATCTCTGACACAGCCCCAGTGTGTAATCCCTCTCTAGTTGATCTCTGACACAGCCCCAGTGTTAGATCGCTCTCTAGTTGATCTCTGACACAGCCCCAGTGTGGAATCTCTCTCTAGTTGATCTCTGACAGAGCCCCAGTGTGCGATCCCTCTCTAGATGTCTGACACAGCCCCAGTGTGAGATTCATCTCTAGTTGATCTCTGACACAGCCCCAGTGTGAAATATCTCTCTAGTTGATCTCTGACACAGCCCCAGTGTGGAATCTCTCTCTTGTTGATCTCTGACACAGTCCCAGTGTGAGATCCCTCTCTAGTTGATCTCTGACACATCCCCAATGCGAGATTCCTCTCTAGTTGATTTCTGACACAGCCCCAGTGTGGAATCTCTATCTAGTTGATCTCTGACACAGCCCCAGTGTGGAATCGCTCGCTAGTTGATCTCTGACAGAGCCCAAGTGTGGAATCTCTCTCCATGTTGATTTCTGACACAGCCCCAGTGTGGAATCCCTCCCTAGTTGATCTCTGACACAGCCCAAGCGTGGAATCTCTCTCCAGTTGATTTCTGACACAGTCCCAGTGTGGAATCTCTCTCTAGTTGATCTCTGACACAGCCCCAGCGTGAGATCCCTCTCTAGTTGATCTATGACACAGCCCCTGTGTGAGATTCCGCTCTAGTTGATCTCTGACAAAGCCCCAGAGTGAAATCTCTCTATAGTTGATCTCTGACACAGCCCCAGTGTGGAATCTCTCTCTTGTTGATCTCTGACACAGTCCCAGTGTGAGATCCCTCTCTAGTTGATCTCTGACACAGTCCCAGTGTGGAATCCCTTTCTCATTGATCTCCGACACAGCCCCAGTGCGGAATCTCTCTCTAGTTGATCTCCGACACAGCCCCTGTGTGGAAGCTCTCTCTCGTTGATCTATGACTCAGCCCCCGTTTGAAATCCCTCTCTAGTTGATCTCTGACACTGCCCAGTGTGGAATCTCTCTCTAGTTGATCTCTGACACTGCTCCAGTGTGAGATCCCTCTCTAGTTGATCTCTGACACACCCCTAGTGTGGAATCTCTCTCTAGTTGATCTCTGACACAGCCCCATGTGAGATCCCTCTCTAGTTGATCTCTGACGCAGCCTCACTGTTTAATCTCTCTCTAGTTGATCTCTGACACAGCTCCATTGTGGAATCTCTCTCTAGTTGATCACTGTCACAGCACCAGCGTGGAATCTCTCTCCAGTTGATCTCTGACACAGCTCCAGTGTGGAATCTCTCTCTAGTTGATCTCTGACACAGCCCCAGTGTGGAATCTCTGTCCATTCGATCTCTGACACTGTCCCAGTGTGGAATTTCTCTCTAGTTGATCTCTGACACAGTCCCAGTGTGGAATCTCTCTCTACTTGATCTCTGACTCAGCCCCAGTGTGGAATACATCTCTAGTTGATCTCTGACACAGCCCCAGTGTGGAATCCCTCTCTGGTTGATCTCTGACACTGTCCCAGTGTGGAATCTCTCTCTAGTTGATCTGACACAGTCCCAGCGTGGAATCTCTCCCTAGTTGATCTCTGACACAGACCCAGTGTGGAATCCCTATGTAGTTGATCTCTGACACAGTCCCAGAGTGGAATCTCTCTCTAGTTGATCTCTGACACAGTCCCCTTATGGAATCTCTCTCTAGTTGATCTCTGACAAAGTCCCAGTGTGAGATTCCGCTCTAGTTGATCTCTGACACAGCCCCAGTGTTAGATCCCTCTCTAGTTGATCTCTGACACAGCCCCAGTGTGGAATCTCTCTCTAGTTGATCTCTGACACAGCCTCAGTGTGAGATTCCTCTCTAGTTGATCTCTGACACAGCCCCAGTGTGGAATCCCTCTCTAGTTGATCTCTGACACAGCCCAAGTGTTGAATCCTCTCTAGTTTATCTCTGACACAGCCGTGTGGAATCCCTCTCTAGTTGATCTCTGACACAGCCCCAGTGTGGAATCTCTCTCTAGTTGATCTCTGACACAGCCCCAGTGTGTAATCCCTCTCTAGTTGATCTCTGACACAGCCCCAGTGTTAGATCGCTCTCTAGTTGATCTCTGACACAGCCCCAGTGTGGAATCTCTCTCTAGTTGATCTCTGACAGAGCCCCAGTGTGCGATCCCTCTCTAGATGTCTGACACAGCCCCAGTGTGAGATTCATCTCTAGTTGATCTCTGACACAGCCCCAGTGTGGAATCTCTCTCTTGTTGATCTCTGACACAGTCCCAGTGTGAGATCCCTCTCTAGTTGATCTCTGACACATCCCCAATGCGAGATTCCTCTCTAGTTGATTTCTGACACAGCCCCAGTGTGGAATCGCTCGCTAGTTGATCTCTGACAGAGCCCAAGTGTGGAATCTCTCTCCATGTTGATTTCTGACACAGCCCCAGTGTGGAATCCCTCCCTAGTTGATCTCTGACACAGCCCAAGCGTGGAATCTCTCTCCAGTTGATTTCTGACACAGTCCCAGTGTGGAATCTCTCTCTAGATGATCTCTGACACAGCCCCAGCGTGAGATCCCTCTCTAGTTGATCTATGACACAGCCCCAGTGTGAGATTCCGCTCTAGTTGATCTCTGACAAAGCCCCAGAGTGAAATCTCTCTATAGTTGATCTCTGACACAGCCCCAGTGTGGAATCTCTCTCTTGTTGATCTCTGACACAGTCCCAGTGTGAGATCCCTCTCTAGTTGATCTCTGACACAGTCCCAGTGTGGAATCCCTTTCTCATTGATCTCCGACACAGCCCCAGTGCGGAATCTCTCTCTAGTTGATCTCGGACACAGCCCCTGTGTGGAAGCTCTCTCTCGTTGATCTATGACTCAGCCCCCGTTTGAAATCCCTCTCTAGTTGATCTCTGACACTGCCCAGTGTGGAATCTCTCTCTAGTTGATCTCTGACACTGCTCCAGTGTGAGATCCCTCTCTAGTTGATCTCTGACACACCCCTAGTGTGGAATCTCTCTCTAGTTGATCTCTGACACAGCCCCATGTGAGATCCCTCTCTAGTTGATCTCTGACGCAGCCTCACTGTTTAATCTCTCTCTAGTTGATCCCTGACACAGCTCCATTGTGGAATCTCTCTCTAGTTGATCACTGTCACAGCACCAGCGTGGAATCTCTCTCCAGTTGATCTCTGACACAGCTCCAGTGTGGAATCTCTCTCTAGTTGATCTCTGACACAGCCCCAGTGTGGAATCTCTGTCCATTCGATCTCTGACACTGTCCCAGTGTGGAATTTCTCTCTAGTTGATCTCTGACACAGTCCCAGTGTGGAATCTCTCTCTACTTGATCTCTGACAAAGCCCCAGTGTGGAATCTTTCTCTAGTTGATCTCTGACACAGCCCCAGTGTGGAATCCCTCTCTAGTTGATCTCTGACACAGCCCCAGTGTGGAATCCCTCTCTAGTTGATCTCTGACACAGTCCCAGTGTGGAATCTCTCTCTAGTTGATCTCTGACTCAGCCCCAGTGTGGAATACATCTCTAGTTGATCTCTGACACAGCCCCAGTGTGGATTCCCTCTCTGGTTGATCTCTGACACTGTCCCAGTGTGGAATCTCTCTCTAGTTGATCTGACACAGTCCCAGCGTGGAATCTCTCTCTAGTTGATCTCTGACACAGACCCAGTGTGGAATCCCTATGTAGTTGATCTCTGACACAGTCCCAGAGTGGAATCTCTCTCTAGTTGATCTCTGACACAGTCCCCTTATGGAATCTCTCTCTAGTTGATCTCTGACAAAGTCCCAGTGTGAGATTCCGCTCTAGTTGATCTCTGACACAGCCCCAGTGTTAGATCCCTCTCTAGTTGATCTCTGACACAGCCCCAGTGTGGAATCTCTCTCTAGTTGATCTCTGACACAGCCTCAGTGTGAGATTCCTCTCTAGTTGATCTCTGACACAGCCCCAGTGTGGAATCCCTCTCTAGTTGATCTCTGACACAGCCCCAGTGTGGAATCCTCTCTAGTTTATCTCTGACACAGCCGTGTGGAATCCCTCTCTAGTTGATCTCTGACACAGCCCCAGTGTGGAATCTCTCTCTAGTTGATCTCTGACACAGCCCCAGTGTGGAATCCCTCTCTAGTTGATCTCTGACACAGTCCCAGTGTGGAATCCCTCTCTAGTTGATCTCTGACACAGCCCCAGTGTGGCATCTCTCTCTAATTGATCCCTGACACAGTCCCAGTGTGGAATCAATCTCTAGTTGATCTCTGACAGAGCCCCAGTGTGGAATTCATCTCTAGTTGATCTCTGACACAGCCCCAGTGTGGAATCCCTCTCTAGTTGATCTCTGACACAGCCCCAGTGTGAGATCCCTCTCTAGTTGATCTCTGACACAGCCCCAGTGTGGAATCCCTCTCTAGTTGATCTCTGACACAGCCTCAGTGTGAGATTCCTCTCTAGTTGATCTCTGACACAGCCCCAGTGTGGAATCCCTCTCTAGTTGATCTCTGACACAGCCCGTGTGGAATCCCTCTCTAGTTGATCTCTGACACAGCCCGTGTGGAAACTCTCTAGTTGATCTCTGACACAGTCCCAGTGTGAGATCCCTCTCCAGTTGCTCTCTGACACAGTCCCAGTGTGGAATCCCTTTCTCATTGATCTCTGACACAGCCCCAGTGTGGAATCTCTCTCTAGTTGATCTCTGACACAGCCCCAGTGTTGAAGCTCTCTCTAATTGATCTCTGACACAGCCCCAGTGTGGAATCTCTCTCTAGTTGATCTATGACTCAGCCCCCGTTTGGAATCCCTCTCTAGTTGATCTCTGACACTGCCCAGTGTGGAATCTCTCTCTAGTTGATCTCTGACACTGCTCCAGTGTGAGATCCCTCTCTAGTTGATCTCTGACACATCCCTAGTGTGGAATCTCTCTCTAGTTGATCTCTGACACAGCCCCAGTGTGGAATCCCTCTCTAGTTGATCTCTGACACAGCCCCAGTGTGGAATCCCTCTCTAGTTGATCTCTGACACAGCCCCAGTGTGGAATCCCTCTCTAGTTTATCTCTGACTCAGCCCATGTGGAATCCCTCTCTAGTTGATCTCTGACACAGCCCCAGTGTGGAATCTCTCTCTAGTTGATATCTGACACAGTCCCAGTGTGAGATCCCTCTCTAGTTGATCTCTGACACAGTCCCAGTGTGGAATCCCTTTCTCATTGATCTCTGACACAGCCCCAGTGCGGAATATCTCTCTTGTTGATCTCTGACACAGCCCCAGTGTGGAAGCTCTCTCTAATTGATCTCTGACACAGCCCCAGTGTGGAATCTCTCTCTAGTTGATCTATGACTCAGCCCCCGTTTGGAATCCCTCTCTAGTTGATCTCTGACATCTGCCCAGTGTGGAATCTCTCTCTAGTTGATCTCTGACACAGCCCCAGTGTGAGATCCCTCTCTAGTTGATCTCCGACGCAGCCGAACTGTTTAATCTCTCTCTAGTTGATCTCTGACACAGCTCCATTGTGGAATCTCTCTCTAGTTGATCACTGTCACAGCACCAGCGTGGAATCTCTCTCCAGTTGATCTCTGACACAGCTCCAGTGTGGAATCTCTCTCTAGTTGATCTCTGACACAGCCCCAGTCTGGAATCTCTGTCCATTCGATCTCTGACACAGTCCCAGTGTGGAATTTCTCTCTAGTTGATCTCTGACACAGTCCCAGTGTGGAATCTCTCTCTACTTGATCTCTGACAAATCCCCAGTGTGGAATCTTTCTCTAGTTGATCTCTGACACAGCCCCAGTGTGGAATCCCTCTCTCGTTGATCTCTGACACAGCCCCAGTGTGGAATCCCTTTCTCATTGATCTCTGACACAGCCCCAGTGCGGAATCTCTCTCTTGTTGATCTCTGACACAGCCCCAGTGTGGAAGCTCTCTCTAATTGATCTCTGACACAGCCCCAGTGTGGAATCTCTCTCTAGTTGATCTATGACTCAGCCCCCGTTTGGAATCCCTCTCTAGTTGATCTCTGACATCTGCCCAGTGTGGAATCTCTCTCTAGTTGATCTCTGACACAGCCCCAGTGTGAGATCCCTCTCTAGTTGATCTCCGACGCAGCCTAACTGTTTAATCTCTCTCTAGTTGATCTCTGACACAGCTCCATTGTGGAATCTCTCTCTAGTTGATCTCTGACACAGCACCAGTGTGGAATCTCTCTCCAGTTGATCTCTGACACAGCCCCAGTGTGGAATCCCTCTCTAGTTGATCTCTGACACAGCCCCAGTGTGGAATCCCTCTCTAGTTGATCTCTGACACAGTCCCAGTTTGGAATCTCTCTCTAGTTGATCTCTGACACAGTCCCCGTGTGGAATCTCTCTCTAGTTGATCTCTGACAAAGTCCCAGAGTGAGATTCCTCTCTAGTTGATCTCTGACACAGCCCCAGTGTGAGATCCCTCTCTAGTTGATCTCTGACACAGCCCCAGTGTGGAATCTCTCTCTAGTTGATCTCTGACACAGTCCCAGTGTGGAATCTCTCTCTAGTTGATCTCTGACACAGTCCCCGTGTGGAATCTCTCTCTAGTTGATCTCTGACACAGCCCCAGTGTGGAATCCCTCTCTAGTTGATCTCTGACACGGCCCCAGTGTGAGATCCCTCTCTAGTTGATCTCTGACACAGCCCCAGTGTGGAATCTCTCTCTAGTTGATCTCTGACACAGCCTCAGTGTGAGATTCCTCTCTAGTTGATCTCTGACACAGCCCCAGTGTGGAATCCCTCTCTAGTTGATCTCTGACACAGCCCCAGTGTGGAATCGCTCTCTAGTTTATCTCTGACACAGCCCGTGTGGAATCCCTCTCTAGTTGATCTCTGACACAGCCCCAGTGTGGAATCTCTCTCTAGTTGATCTCTGACACAGCCCCAGTGTGGAATCCCTCTCTAGTTGATCTCTGACACAGTCCCAGTGTGGAATCCCTCTCTAGTTGATCTCTGACACAGCCCCAGTGTGGAATCTCTCTCTAATTGATCCCTGACACAGTCCCAGTGGGGAATCCCTCTCTAGTTGATCTCTGACACAGCCCCAGTGTGGAATCCCTCTTTAGCTGATCTCTGACACAGCCCCAGTGTGGAATCCCTCTCTAGTTGATCTCTGACACGGCCCCAGTGTGGAATCCCTCTCTAGTTGATCTCTGACACAGCCCCAGTGTGGAATCTCTCTCTAGTTGATCTCTGACACGGCCCCAGTGTGGAATCCCTCTCTAGTTGATCTCTGACACAGCCCCAGTCTGGAATCTCTGTCCATTCGATCTCTGACACAGTCCCAGTGTGGAATTTCTCTCTAGTTGATCTCTGACACAGTCCCAGTGTGGAATCTCTCTCTACTTGATCTCTGACAAATCCCCAGTGTGGAATCTTTCTCTAGTTGATCTCTGACACAGCCCCAGTGTGGAATCCCTCTCTCGTTGATCTCTGACACAGCCCCAGTGTGGAATCCCTTTCTCATTGATCTCTGACACAGCCCCAGTGCGGAATCTCTCTCTTGTTGATCTCTGACACAGCCCCAGTGTGGAAGCTCTCTCTAATTGATCTCTGACACAGCCCCAGTGTGGAATCTCTCTCTAGTTGATCTATGACTCAGCCCCCGTTTGGAATCCCTCTCTAGTTGATCTCTGACATCTGCCCAGTGTGGAATCTCTCTCTAGTTGATCTCTGACACAGCCCCAGTGTGAGATCCCTCTCTAGTTGATCTCCGACGCAGCCTAACTGTTTAATCTCTCTCTAGTTGATCTCTGACACAGCTCCATTGTGGAATCTCTCTCTAGTTGATCTCTGACACAGCACCAGTGTGGAATCTCTCTCCAGTTGATCTCTGACACAGCCCCAGTGTGGAATCCCTCTCTAGTTGATCTCTGACACAGCCCCAGTGTGGAATCCCTCTCTAGTTGATCTCTGACACAGTCCCAGTTTGGAATCTCTCTCTAGTTGATCTCTGACACAGTCCCCGTGTGGAATCTCTCTCTAGTTGATCTCTGACAAAGTCCCAGAGTGAGATTCCTCTCTAGTTGATCTCTGACACAGCCCCAGTGTGAGATCCCTCTCTAGTTGATCTCTGACACAGCCCCAGTGTGGAATCTCTCTCTAGTTGATCTCTGACACAGTCCCAGTGTGGAATCTCTCTCTAGTTGATCTCTGACACAGTCCCCGTGTGGAATCTCTCTCTAGTTGATCTCTGACACAGCCCCAGTGTGGAATCCCTCTCTAGTTGATCTCTGACACAGCCCCAGTGTGAGATCCCTCTCTAGTTGATCTCTGACACAGCCCCAGTGTGGAATCTCTCTCTAGTTGATCTCTGACACAGCCTCAGTGTGAGATTCCTCTCTAGTTGATCTCTGACACAGCCCCAGTGTGGAATCCCTCTCTAGTTGATCTCTGACACAGCCCCAGTGTGGAATCGCTCTCTAGTTTATCTCTGACACAGCCCGTGTGGAATCCCTCTCTAGTTGATCTCTGACACAGCCCCAGTGTGGAATCTCTCTCTAGTTGATCTCTGACACAGCCCCAGTGTGGAATCCCTCTCTAGTTGATCTCTGACACAGTCCCAGTGTGGAATCCCTCTCTAGTTGATCTCTGACACAGCCCCAGTGTGGAATCTCTCTCTAATTGATCCCTGACACAGTCCCAGTGTGGAATCCCTCTCTAGTTGATCTCTGACACAGCCCCAGTGTGGAATCCCTCTCTAGCTGATCTCTGACACAGCCCCAGTGTGGAATCCCTCTCTAGTTGATCTCTGACACGGCCCCAGTGTGGAATCCCTCTCTAGTTGATCTCTGACACAACCCCAGTGTGGAATCTCTCTCTAGTTGATCTCTGACACGGCCCCAGTGTGGAATCCCTCTCTACTTGATCTCTGACACAGTCCCAGTGTGGAATCCCTCTCTAGTTGATCTCTGACACAGCCCCAGTGTGGACTCTCTCTACTTGATCTCTGACACAGCCCCAGTGTGGAATCCCTCTCTAGTTGATCTCTGACACAGCCCCAGTGTGGAATCCCTCTCTAGTTTATCTCTGACTCAGCCCATGTGGAATCCCTCTATAGTTGATCTCTGACACAGCCCCAGTGTGGAATCTCTCTCTAGTTGATCTCTGACACAGTCCCAGTGTGAGATCCCTCTCTAGTTGATCTCTGACACAGTCCCAGTGTGGAATCCCTTTCTCATTGATCTCTGACACTGCCCAGTGTGGAATCTCTCTCTAGTTGATCTCAAACACTGCTCCAGTGTGAGATCCCTCTCTAGTTGATCTCTGACACATCCCCAGTGTGGAATCTCTATCTAGTTGAACTCTGACACAGCCCCAGTGTGGAATCCCTCTCTAGTTGATCTCTGACACAGCCCCAGTGTGGAATCCCTCTCTAGTTGATCTCTGACACAGCCCCAGTGTGGAATCCCTCTCTAGTTTATCTCTGACTCAGCCCGTGTGGAATCCCTCGCTAGTTGATCTCTGACTCAGCCCCAGTGTGGAATCTCTCTCTAGTTGATCTCTCACACAGTCCCAGTGTGAGATCCCTCTCTAGTTGATCTCTGAGACAGTCCCAGTGTGGAATCCCTTTCTCATTGATCTCTGACACAGCCCCAGTGCGGAATCTCTCTCTAGTTGATCTCTGACACAGCCCCAGTGTGGAAGCTCTCTCTAATTGATCTCTGACACAGCCCCAGTGTGGAATCTCTCTCTAGTTGATCTCTGACACAGCACCAGTGTGGAATCTTACTCTACTTGATCTCTGACACAGCCCCAGTGTGGAATCCCTCTCTAGTTGATCTCTGACACAGCCCCAGTGTGGAATCCCTCTCTAGTTGATCTCTGACACAGTCCCATTGTGGAATCTCTCTCTAGTTGATCTCTGACACAGTCCCAGTGTGGAATCTCTCTCTAGTTGGTCTCTGACACAGTCCCAGTGTGGAATCACTCACTACTTGATCTCTGACCCAGCCCTAGTGTGGAATCTCTCTCTAGTGGATCTCTGACACAGCCCCAGTGTGGCATCACTCTCTGGTTGATCAATGACACAGCCCCAGTGTGGAATCTCTCTCTACTTGATCTCTGACACAGACCGTGTGGAATACCTCTCTAGTTGATCTCTGACACAGCCCCAGTGTGGAATCTCTCTCTAGTTGATCTCTGACAAAGCCCCAGTGTGGAATCTCTCTCTACTTGATCTCTGACACAGCCCCAGTTTGGAATCCCTCTCTAGTTGATCTCTCACACAGTCCCAGTGTGGAATCTCTCTCTAGTTGATCTCTGACTCAGCCCCAGTGTGGAATATATCTCTAGTTGATCTCTGACACAGCCCCAGTGTGGAATCCCTCTCTAGTTGATCTCTGACACTGTCCCAGTGTGGAATCTCTCTCTAGTTGATCTGACACTGTCCCAGCGTGGAAACTCTCTCTAGTTGATCTCTGACACAGACCCAGTGTGGAATCCCTCTCTAGTTGATCTCTGACACAGTCCCAGTGTGGACTCTCTCTAGTTGATCTCTGACACAGTCCCCGTGTGGAATCTCTCTCTAGTTGATCTCTGACAAAGTCCCAGTGTGAGATTCCTCTCTAGTTGATCTCTGACACAGCCCCAGTGTGAGATCCCTCACTAGTTGATCTCTGACACAGCCCCAGTGTGGAATCTCTCTCTAGTTGATCTCTGACACAGCCTCAGTGTGAGATTCCTCTCTAGTTGATCTCTGACACAGCCCCAGTGTGGAATCCCTCTCTAGTTGATCTCTGACACAGCCCCAGTGTGGAATCACTCTCTAATTGATCCCTGACACAGTCCCAGTGTGGAATCCCTCTCTAGTTGATCTCTGACACAGCCCCAGTGTGGAATCCCTCTCTAGCTGATCTCTGACACAGCCCCAGTGTGGAATCTCTCTCTAGTTGATCTCTGACACAGCCCCAGTGTGGAATCCCTCTCTAGTTGATCTCTGACACAGCCCCAGTGTGGTATCCCTCTCTAGTTGATCTCTGACACAGTCCCAGTGTGGAATCCCTCTCTACTTGATCTCTGACACAGCCCCAGTGTGGAATCTCTCTCTAGTTGATCTCTGACACAGCCCCAGTGTGAGATCCCTCTCTAGTTGATCTCTGACGCAGCCTCACTGTTTAATCTCTCTCTAGTTGATCTCTGACACAGCTCCATTGTGGAATCTCTCTCTAGTTGATCACTGACACAGCACCAGTGTGGAATCTCTCTCCAGTTGATCTCTGACACAGCTCCAGTGTGGAATCCCTCTCTAGTTGATCTCTGACACAGCCCCAGTGTGGAATCTCTGTCTAGTCGATCTCTGACAAAGTCCCAGTGTGGAATTTCTCTCTAGTTGATCTCTGACACAGTCCCAGTGTGGAATCTCTCTCTACTTGATCTCTGACCCAGCCCCAGTGTGGAATCTTTCTCTAGTTGATCTCTGACACAGCCCCAGTGTGGAATCCCTCTCTAGTTGATCTCTGACACAGCCCCAGTGTGGAATCCCTCTCTAGTTGATCTCTGACGCAGTCCCAGTGTGGAATCTCTCTCTAGTTGATCTCTGACACAGTCCCAGTGTGGAATCTCTCTCTAGTTGATCTCTGACACAGTCCCAGTGTGGAATCTCTCACTACTTGATCTCTGACCCAGCCCCAGTGTGGAATCTCTCTCCAGTGGATCTCTGACACAGCCCCAGTGTGGCATCACTCTCTGGTTGATCTCTGACACAGCCCCAGTGTGGAATCTCTCTCTACTTGATCTCTGACACAGTCCGTGTGGAATCCCTCTCTAGTTCATCTCTGACACAGTCCCCGTGTGGAATCTCTCTCTAGTTGATCTCTGACAAAGTCCCAGTGTGAGATTCCTCTCTAGTTGATCTCTGACACAGCCCCAGTGTGAGATCCCTCTCTAGTTGATCTCTGACACAGCCCCAGTGTGGAATCTCTCTCTAGTTGATCTCTGACACAGCCTCAGTGTGAGATTCCTCTCTAGTTGATCTCTGACACAGCCCCAGTGTGGAATCCCTCTCTAGTTGATCTCTGACACAGCCCCAGTGTGGAATCCCTCTTAGTTTATCTCTGACACAGCCGTGTGGAATCCCTCTCTAGTTGATCTCTGACACAGCCCCAGTGTGGAATCTCTCTCTAGTTGATCTCTGACACAGCCCCAGTGTGGAATCCCTCTCTAGTTGATCTCTGACACAGTCCCAGTGTGGAATCCCTCTCTAGTTGATCTCTGACACAGCCCCAGTGTGGAATCTCTCTCTAATTGATTCCTGACACAGTCCCAGTGTGGAATCCATCTCTAGTTGATCTCTGACACAGCCCCAGTGTGGAATCCATCTCTAGTTGATCTCTGACACAGCCCCAGTGTGGAATTCCTCTCTAGTTGATCTCTGACACAGCCCCAGTGTGAGATCCCTCTCTAGTTGATCTCTGACACAGCCCCAGTGTGGAATCTCTCTCTTGTTGATCTCTGACACAGCCTCAGTGTGAGATGCCTCTCTAGTTGATCTCTGGCACAGCCCCAGTGTGGAATCCCTCTCTAGTTGATCTCTGACACAGCCCCAGTGTGGAATCCCTCTCTAGTTTATCTCTGACACAGCCCGTGTGGAATCCCTCTCTAGTTGATCTCTGACACAGCCCGTGTGGAATCTCTCTCTAGTTGATCTCTGACACAGTCCGAGTGTGAAATCCCTCTCTAGTTGATCTCTGACACAGTCCCAGTGTGGAATCCCTTTCTCATTGATCTCTGACACAGCCCCAGTGCGGACTCTCTCTCTAGTTGATCTCTGACACAGCCCCAGTGTGGAAGCTCTCTCTAATTGATCTCTGACACAGCCCCAGTGTGGAATCTCTCTCTAGTTGATCTATGACTCAGCCCCCGTTTGGAATCCCTCTCTAGTTGATCTCTGACACTGCCCAGTGGGAATCACTCTCTAGTTGATCTCTGACACTGCTCCAGTGTGAGATCCCTCTCTAGTTGATCTCTGACACATCCCCAGTGTGGAATCTCTCTCTAGTTGATCTCTGACACAGCCCCAGTGTGGAATCCCTCTCTAGTTGATCTCTGACACAGCCCCAGTGTGGAATCCCTCTCTAGTTGATCTCTGACACAGCCCCAGTGTGGAATCCCTCTCTAGTTTATCTCTGACTCAGCCCGTGTGGAATCCCTCTCTAGTTGATCTCTGACACAGCCCCAGTGTGGAATCTCTCTCTAGTTGATCTCTCACACAGTCCCAGTGTGAGATCCCTCCTCTAGTTGATCTCTGACACAGTCCCAGTGTGGAATCCCTTTCTCATTGATCTCTGACACTGCCCAGTGTGGAATCTCTCTCTAGTTGATCTCTGACACTGCTCCAGTGTGAGATCCCTCTCTAGTTGATCTCTGACACATCCCCAGTGTGTAATCTCTATCTAGTTGAACTCTGACACAGCCCCAGTGTGGAATCCCTCTCTAGTTGATCTCTGACACAGCCTCAGTGTGGAATCCCTCTCCAGTTGATCTCTGACACAGTCCCAGTGTGGAATCCCTCTCTAGTTTATCTCTGACTCAGCCCGTGTGGAATCCCTCGCTAGTTGATCTCTGACACAGCCCCAGTGTGGAATCTCTCTCTAGTTGATCTCTCACACAGTCCCAGTGTGAGATCCCTCTCTAGTTGATCTCTGACACAGTCCCAGTGTGGAATCCCTTTCTCATTGATCTCTGACACAGCCCCAGTGCGGAATCTCTCTCTAGTTGATCTCTGACACAGCCCCAGTGTGGAAGCTCTCTCTAATTGATCTCTGACACAGCCCCAGTGTGGAATCTCTCTCTAGTTGATCTCTGACACAGCACCAGTGTGGAATCTCTCTCCAGTTGATCTCTGACACAGCCCCAGTGTGGAATCCCTCTCTAGTTGATCTCTGACACAGCCCCAGTGTGGAATCCCTCTCTAGTTGATCTCTGACACAGTCCCATTGTGGAATCTCTCTCTAGTTGATCTCTGACACAGTCCCAGTGTGGAATCTCTCTCTAGTTGGTCTCTGACACAGTCCCAGTGTGGAATCACTCACTACTTCATCTCTGACCCAGCCCCAGTGTGGAATCTCTCTCTAGTGGATCTCTGACACAGCCCCAGTGTGGCATCACTCTCTGGTTGATCTCTGACACAGCCCCAGTGTGGAATCTCTCTCTACTTGATCTCTGACACAGACCGTGTGGAATACCTCTCTAGTTGATCTCTGACACAGCCCCAGTGTGGAATCTCTCTCTAGATGATCTCTGACACAGCCCCAGTGTGGAATCTCTCTCTACTTGATCTCTGACACAGCCCCAGTTTGGAATCCCTCTCTAGTTGATCTCTCACACAGTCCCAGTGTGGAATCTCTCTCTAGTTGATCTCTGACTCAGCCCCAGTGTGGAATACCTCTCTAGTTGATCTCTGACACAGCCCCAGTGTGGAATGCCTCTCTAGTTGATCTCTGACACTGTCCCAGTGTGGAATCTCTCTCTAGTTGATCTGACACTGTCCCAGCGTGGAAACTCTCTCTAGTTGATCTCTGACACAGACCCAGTGTGGAATCCCTCTCTAGTTGATCTCTGACACAGCCCCAGTGTGGAATCTCTCTCTAGTTGATCTCTGACACAGTCCCCGTGTGGAATCTCTCTCTAGTTGATCTCTGACAAAGTCCCAGTGTGAGATTCCTCTCTAGTTGATCTCTGACACAGCCCCAGTGTGAGATCCCTCACTAGTTGATCTCTGACACAGCCCCAGTGTGGAATCTCTCTCTAGTTGATCTCTGACACAGCCTCAGTGTGAGATTCCTCTCTAGTTGATCTCTGACACAGCCCCAGTGTGGAATCCCTCTCTAGTTCATCTCTGACACAGCCCCAGTGTGGAATCCCTCTCTAGTTTATCTCTGACACAGCCCGTGTGGAATCCCTCTCTAGTTGATCTCTGACACAGCCCCAGTGTGGAATCTCTCTCTAGTTGATCTCTGACACAGCCCCAGTGTGGAATCCCTCTCTAGTTGATCTCTGACACAGTCCCAGTGTGGAATCCCTCTCTAGTTGATCTCTGACACAGCCCCAGTGTGGAATCCCTCTCTAGTTGATCTCTGACACAGCCCCAGTGTTAGATCCCTCTCTAGTTGATCTCTGACACAGCCCCAGTGTGGAATCTCTCTCTAGTTGATCTCTGACACAGCCCCAGTGTGCGATCCCTCTCTAGATGTCTGACACAGCCCCAGTGTGAGATTCCTCTCTAGTTGATCTCTGACACAGCCCCAGTGTGAAATATCTCTCTAGTTGATCTCTGACACAGCCCCAGTGTGGAATCTCTCTCTTGTTGATCTCTGACACAGTCCCAGTGTGAGATCCCTCTCTAGTTGATCTCTGACACATCCCCAATGCGAGATTCCTCTCTAGTTGATTTCTGACACAGCCCCAGTGTGGAATCTCTATCTAGTTGATCTCTGACACAGCCCCAGTGTGGAATCGCTCGCTAGTTGATCTCTGAGAGAGCCCAAGTGTGGAATCTCTCTCCATGTTGATTTCTGACACAGCCCCAGTGTGGAATCCCTCCCTATTTGATCTCTGACACAGCCCAAGCGTGGAATCTCTCTCCAGTTGATTTCTGACACAGCCCCAGTGTGGAATCTCTCTCTAGTTGATCTCTGACACAGCCCCAGCGTGAGATCCCTCTCTAGTTGATCTATGACACAGCCCCAGTGTGAGATTCCGCTCTAGTTGATCTCTGACAAAGCCCCAGAGTGAAATCTCTCTATAGTTGATCTCTGACACAGCCCCAGTGTGGAATCTCTCTCTTGTTGATCTCTGACACAGTCCCAGTGTGAGATCCCTCTCTAGTTGATCTCTGACACAGTCCCAGTGTGGAATCCCTTTCTCATTGATCTCTGACACAGCCCCAGTGCGGAATCTCTCTCTAGTTGATCTCTGACACAGCCCCTGTGTGGAAGCTCTCTCTAGTTGATCTATGACTCAGCCCCCGTTTGGAATCCCTCTCTAGTTGATCTCTGACACTGCCCAGTGTGGAATCTCTCTCTAGTTGATCTCTGACACTGCTCCAGTGTGAGATCCCTCTCTAGTTGATCTCTGACACATCCCTAGTGTGGAATCTCTCTCTAGTTGATCTCTGACACAGCCCCAGTGTGAGATCCCTCTCTAGTTGATCTCTGACGCAGCCTCTCTCTTTAATCTCTCTCTAGTTGATCTCTGACACAGCTCCATTGTGGAATCTCTCTCTAGTTGATCACTGTCACAGCACCAGCGTGGAATCTCTCTCCAGTTGATCTCTGACACAGCTCCAGTGTGGAATCCCTCTCTAGTTGATCTCTGACACAGCCCCAGTGTGGAATCTCTGTCCATTCGATCTCTGACACAGTCCCAGTGTGGAATTTCTCTCTAGTTGATCTCTGACACAGTCCCAGTGTGGAATCTCTCTCTACTTGATCTCTGACACAGCTCCAGTGTGGAAACTTTCTCTAGTTGATCTCTGACACAGCCCCAGTGTGGAATCCCTCTCTAGTTGATCTCTGACACAGCCCCAGTGTGGAATCCCTCTCTAGTTGATCTCTGACACAGTCCCAGTGTGGAATCTCTCTCTAGTTGATCTCTGACACAGTCCCAGTGTGGAATCTCTCTCTAGTTGATCTCTGACACAGTCCCAGTGTGGAATCTCTCACTACTTGATCTCTGACCCAGCCCCTGTGTGGAATCTCTCTCTAGTGGATCTCTGACACAGTCCCAGTGTGGAATCTCTCTCTAGTTGATCTCTGACTCAGCCCCAGTGTGGAATACCTCTCTAGTTGATCTCTGACACAGCCCCAGTGTGGAATCCCTCTCTGGTTGATCTCTGACACTGTCCCAGTGTGGAATCTCTCTCTAGTTGATCTGACACAGTCCCAGCGTGGAATCTCTCTCTAGTTGATCTCTGACACAGTCCCAGTGTGGATTCTCTCTCTAGTTGATCTCTGACAAAGTCCCCGTGTGGAATCTCTCTCTAGTTGATCTCTGACAAAGTCCCAGTGTGAGATTCCGCTCTAGTTGATCTCTGACACAGCCCCAGTGTTAGATCCCTCTCCAGTTGATCTCTGACACAGCCCCAGTGTGGAATCTCTCTCTAGTTGATCTCTGACACAGCCTCAGTGTGAGATTCCTCTCTAGTTGATCTCTGACACAGCCCCAGTGTGGAATCCCTCTCTAGTTGATCTCTGACACAGCCCCAGTGTGGAATCCTCTCTAGTTTATCTCTGACACAGCCGTGTGGAATCCCTCTCTAGTTGATCTCTGACACAGCCCCAGTGTGGAATCTCTCTCTAGTTTATCTCTGACACAGCCCCAGTGTGGAATCCCTCTCTAGTTGATCTCTGACACAGTCCCAGTGTGGAATCCCTCTCTAGTTGATCTCTGACACAGCCCCAGTGTGGCATCTCTCTCTAATTGATCCCTGACACAGTCCCAGTGTGGAATCCATCTCTAGTTGATCTCTGACACAGCCCCAGTGTGGAATCCATCTCTAGTTGATCTCTGACACAGCCCCAGTGTGGAATCCCTCTCTAGTTGATCTCTGACACAGCCCCAGTGTGAGATCCCTCTCTAGTTGATCTCTGACACAGCCCCAGTGTGGAATCTCTCTCTAGTTGATCTCTGACACAGCCTCAGTGTGAGATTCCTCTCTAGTTGATCTCTGACACAGCCCCAGTGTGGAAGCCCTCTCTAGTTGATCTCTGACACAGCCCCAGTGTGGAATCCCTCTCTAGTTTAACTCTGACACAGCCCGCGTGGAATCCTTCTCTAGTTGATCTCTGACACAGCCCGAGTGGAATCTCTCTCTCTAGTTGATCTCTGACACAGTCCCAGTGTGAGATCCCTCTCCAGTTGATCTCTGACACAGTCCCAGTGTGGAATCCCTTTCTCATTGATCTCTGACACAGCCCCAGTGCGGAATCTCTCTCTAGTTGATCTCTGACACAGCCCCAGTGTGGAAGCTCTCTCTAATTGATCTCTGACACAGCCCCAGTGCGGAATCTCTCTCTAGTTGATCTATGACTCAGCCCCCGTTTGGAATCCCTCTCTATTTGATCTCTGACACTGCCCATTGTGGAATCTCTCCCTAGTTGATCTCTGACACTGCTCCAGTGTGAGATCCCTCTCTAGTTGATCTCTGACACATCACGAGTGTGGAATCTCTCTCTAGTTGATCTCTGACACAGCCCCAGAGTGGAATCCCTCTCTAGTTGATCTCTGACACAGCCCCAGTGTGGAATCCCTCTCTAGTTGATCTCTGACACAGCCCCAGTGTGGAATGCCTCTCTAGTTTATCTCTGACTCAGCCCGTGTGGAATCCCTCTCTAGTTGATCTCTGACACAGCCCCAGTGTGGAATCTCTCTCTAGTTGATCTCTGACACAGTCCCAGTGCGGAATCTCTCTCTAGTTGATCTCTGACACAGCCCCAGTGTGGAAGCACTCTCCAATTGATCTCTGACACAGCCCCAGTGTGGAATCTCTCTCTAGTTGATCTATGACTCAGCCCCCGTTTGGAATCCCTCTCTAGTTGATCTCTGACACTGCCCAGTGTGGAATCTCTCTCTAGTTGATCTCTGACACAGCCCCAGTGTGAGATCCCTCTCTAGTTGATCTCCGACGCAGCCTAACTGTTTAATCTCTCTCTAGTTGATCTCTGACACAGCTCCATTGTGGAATCTCTCTCTAGTTGATCTCTGACACAGCACCAGTGTGGAATCTCTCTCCAGTTGATCTCTGACACAGCCCCAGTGTGGAATCCCTCTCTAGTTGATCTCTGATACAGCCCCAGTGTGGAATCCCTCTCTAGTTGATCTCTGACACAGTCCCAGTGTGGAATCTCTCTCTAGTTGATCTCTGACACAGTCCCAGTGTCGAACCTCTCTCTAGTTGATCTCTGACACAGTCCCAGTGTGGAATCTCTCACTACTTGATCTCTGACCCAGCCCCAGTGTGGAATCTCTATCTAGTGGATCTCTGACACAGCCCCAGTGTGGCATCACTCTCTGGTTGATCTCTGACACAGCCCCAGTGTGGAATCTCTCTCTACTTGATCTCTGACACAGTCCGTGTGGAATCCCTCTCTAGTTGATCTCTGACACAGCCCCAGTGTGGAATCCCTCTCTAGTTGATCTCTGACACAGTCCCAGTGTGAGATCCCTCTCCAGTTGATCTCTGACACAGTCCCAGTGTGGAATCCCTTTCTCATTGATCTCTGACACAGCCCCAGTGCGGAATCTCTCTCTAGTTGATCTCTGACACAGCCCCAGTGTGGAAGCTCTCTCTAATTGATCTCTGACACAGCCCCAGTGTGGAATCTCTCTCTAGTTGATCTATGACTCAGCCCCCGTTTGGAATCCCTCTCTAGTTGATCTCTGACACTGCCCAGTGTGGAATCTCTCTCTAGTTGATCTCTGACACTGCTCCAGTGTGAGATCCCTCTCTAGTTGATCTCTGACACATCCCTAGTGTGGAATCTCTCTCTAGTTGATCTCTGACACAGCCCCAGTGTGGAATCCCTCTCTAGTTGATCTCTGACACAACCCCAGTGTGGAATCCCTCTCTAGTTGATCTCTGACACAGCCCCAGTGTGGAATCCCTCTCTAGTTTATCTCTGACTCAGCCCGTGTGGAATCCCTCTCTAGTTGATCTCTGACACAGCCCCAGTGTGGAATCTCTCTCTAGTTGATCTCTTACACAGTCCCAGTGTGAGATCCCTCTCTAGTTGATCTCTGACACAGTCCCAGTGTGGAATCCCTTTCTCATTGATCTCTGACACAGCCCCAGTGCGGAAACTCTCTCTAGTTGATCTCTGACACAGCCCCAGTGTGGAAGCTCTCTCTAATTGATCTCTGACACAGCCCCAATGTGGAATCTCTCTCTAGTTGATCTATGACTCAGCCCCCGTTTGGAATCCCTCTCTAGTTGATCTCTGACACTGCCCAGTGTGGAATCTCTCTCTAGTTGATCTCTGACACAGCCCCAGTGTGAGATCCCTCTCTAGTTGATCTCCGACGCAGCCTAACTGTTTAATCTCTCTCTAGTTGATCTCTGACACAGCTCCATTGTGGAATCTCTCTCTAGTTGATCTCTGACACAGCACCAGTGTGGAATCTCTCTCCAGTTGATCTCTGACACAGCCCCAGTGTGGAATCCCTCTCTAGTTGTTCTCTGACACAGCCCCAGTGTGGAATCCCTCTCTAGTTGATCTCTGACACAGTCCCAGTGTGGAATCTCTCTCTAGTTGCTCTCTGACACAGTCCCAGTGTCGAATCTCTCTCTAGTTGATCTCTGACACAGTCCCAGTGTGGAATCTCTCACTACTTGATCTCTGACCCAGCCCCAGTGTGGAACCTCTCTCTAGTGGCTCTCTGACACAGCCCCAGTGTGGCATCACACTCTGGTTGATCTCTGACACAGCCCCAGTGCGGAATCTCTCTCTACTTGATCTCTGACACAGTCCGTGTGGAATCCCTCTCTAGTTGATCTCGGACACAGCCCCAGTGTGGAATCTCTCTCTAGTTGATATCTGACACAGCCCCAGTGTGGAATCTCTCTCTACTTGATCTCTGACACAGCCCCAGTTTGGAATCCCTCTCTAGTTGATCTCTGACACAGTCCCAGTGTGGATTCTCTCTCTAGTTGATCTCTGACTCAGCCCCAGTGTGGAATACCTCTCTAGTTGATCTCTGACACAGCCCCAGTGTGGAATCCCTCTCTAGTTGATCTCTGACACTGTCCCAGTGTGGAATCTCTCTCTAGTTGATCTGACACAGTCCCAGCGTGGAATCTCTCTCTAGTTGATCTCTGACACAGACCCAGTGTGGAATCCCTCTCTAGTTGATCTCTGACACAGTCCCAGTGTGGAATCTCTCTCTAGTTGATCTCTGACACAGTCCCCGTGTGGAATCTCCCTCTAGTTGATCTCTGACAAAGTCCCAGTGTGAGATTCCTCTCTAGTTGATCTCTGACACAGCCCCAGGGTGAGATCCCTCTCTAGTTGATCTCTGACACAGCCCCAGTGTGGAATCTCTCTCTAGTTGATCTCTGACACAGCCTCAGTGTGAGATTCCTCTCTAGTTGATCTCTGACACAGCCCCAGTGTGGAATCCCTCTCTAGTTGCTCTCTGACACAGCCCCAGTGTGGAATCCCTCTCTAGTTTATCTCTGACACAGCCCGTGTGGAATCCCTCTCTAGTTGATCTCTGACACAGCCCCAGTGTGGAATCTCTCTCTAGTTGATCTCTGACACAGCCCCAGTGTGGAATCCCTCTCTAGTTGATCTCTGACACAGTCCCAGTGTGGAATCCCTCTCAAGTTGATCTCTGACACAGCCCCAGTGTGGAATCTCTCTCTAATTGATCCCTGACACAGTCCCAGTGTGGAATCCCTCTCTAGTTGATCTCTGACACAGCCCCAGTGTGGAATCCATCTCTAGTTGATCTCTGACACAGCCCCAGTGTGGAATCCCTCTCTAGTTGATCTCTGACACAGCCCCAGTGTGAGATCCCTCTCTAGTTGATCTCTGACACAGCCCCAGTGTGGAATCTCTCTCTAGTTGATCTCTGACACAGCCTCAGTGTGAGATTCCTCTCTAGTTGATCTCTGACACAGCCCCAGTGTGGAATCCCTCTCTAGTTGATCTCTGACACAGCCCCAGTGTGGAATCTCTCTCTAGTTTATCTCTGACACAGCCCGTGTGGAATCCCTCTCTAGTTGATCTCTGACACAGCCCCAGTTTGGAATCTCTCTCTAGTTGATCTCTGACACAGCCCCAGTGTGGAATCCCTCTCTAGTTGATCTCTGACACAGTCCCAGTGTGGAATCCCTCTCTAGTTGATCTCTGACACAGCCCCAGTGTGGAATCTCTCTCTAATTGATCCCTGACACAGTCCCAGTGTGGAATCCCTCTCTAGTTGATCTCTGACACAGCCCCAGTGTGGAATCCCTCTCTAGCTGATCTCTGACACAGCCCCAGTGTGTAATCCCTCTCTAGTTGATCTCTGACACAGCCCCAGTGTGGAATCCCTCTCTAGTTGATCTCTGACACAGCCCCAGTGTGGAATCTCTCTCTAGTTGATCTCTGACACAGCCCCAGTGTGGAATCCCTCTCTACTTGATCTCTGACACAGTCCCAGTGTGGAATCCCTCTCTAGTTGATCTCTGACACAGGCCCAGTGTGGAATCTCTCTCTACTTGATCTCTGACACAGCCCCAGTGTGAGATTCCTCTCTAGTTGATCTCTGACACAGCCCCAGTGTGGAATCCCTCTCTAGTTGATCTCTGACACAGCCCCAGTGTGGAATCCCTCTCTAGTTGATCTCTGACAAAGCCCAAGTGTGGAATCCCTCTCTAGTTGATCTCTGACACAGCCCCAGTGTGGTATCCCTCTCTAGTTGATCTCTGACACAGTCCCAGTGTGGAATCCCTCTCTAGTTGATCTCTGACACAGCCCCAGTGTGGAATCCCTCTCTAGTTGATCTCTGACACAGTCCCAGTGTGGAATCCCTCTCTAGTTGATCTCTGACACAGCCCCAGTGTGGAATCTCTCTCTAGTTGATCTCTGACACAGCCCCGGTGTGAGATTGCTCTCTAGTTGATCTCTGACACAGCCCCAGTGTGGAATCCCTCTCTAGTTGATCTCTGACACAGCCCCAGTGTGGAAATCATCTGTAGTTGATCTCTGACACAGCCCCAGTGTGGAATCCCTCTCTAGTTGATCTCTGAGACAGCCCCAGTGTGGAATCTCTCTCTTGTTGATCTCTGACACAGCCCCAGTGTGAGATTCCTCTCTAGTTGATCTCTGACACAGCCCCAGTGTGGAATCCCTCTCTAGTTGATCTCTGACACAGCCCCAGTGTGGAATCTCTCTCTCTAGTTGATCTCTGACACAGTCCCAGTGTGAGATCCCTCTCTAGTTGATCTCTGACACAGCCCCAGTGTGGAATCCCTCTCTAGTTGATCTCTGAGACAGCCCCAGTGTGGAATCTCTCTCTTGTTGATCTCTGACACAGCCCCAGTGTGATATTCCTCTCTAGTTGATCTCTGACACAGCCCCAGTGTGGAATCCCTCTCCAGTTGATCTCTGACACAGTCCCAGTGTGGAATCTTTCTCTAGTTGATCTCTGACACTGTCCCAGTGTGGAATCTCTGTCTAGTTGATCTCTGACACAGCCCCAGTGTGGAATCTCTCTCTACTTGATCTCTGACACAGCCCCAGTTTGGAATCCCTCTCTAGTTGATCTCTGACACAGTCCCAGTGTGGATTCTCTCTCTAGTTGATCTCTGACTCAGCCCCAGTGTGGAATACCTGTCTAGTTGATCTCTGACACAGCCCCAGTGTGGAATCCCTCTCTAGTTGATCTCTGACACTGTCCCAGTGTGGAATCTCTCTCTAGTTGATCTGACACTGTCCCAGCGTGGAATCTCTCTCTAGTTGATCTCTGACACAGACCCAGTGTGGAATCCCTCTCTAGTTGATCTCTGACACAGTCCCAGTGTGGAATCTCTCTCTAGTTGATCTCTGACACAGTCCCAGTGTGGAATCTCCCTCTAGTTGATCTCTGACAAAGTCCCAGTGTGAGATTCCTCTCTAGTTGATCTCTGACACAGCCCCAGGGTGAGATCCCTCTCTTGTTGATCTCTGACACAGCCCCAGTGTGGAATCTCTCTCTAGTTGATCTCTGACACAGCCTCAGTGTGAGATTCCTCTCTAGTTGATCTCTGACACAGCCCCAGTGTGGAATCCCTCTCTAGTTGCTCTCTGACACAGCCCCAGTGTGGAATCCCTCTCTAGTTTATCTCTGACACAGCCCGTGTGGAATCCCTCTCTAGTTGATCTCTGACACAGCCCCAGTGTGGAATCTCTCTCTAGTTGATCTCTGACACAGCCCCAGTGTGGAATCCCTCTCTAGTTGATCTCTGACAGAGTCCCAGTGTGGAATCCCTCTCAAGTTGATCTCTGACACAGCCCCAGTGTGGAATCCCTCTCTAGTTTATCTCTGACTCAGCCCGTGTGGAATCCCTCTCTAGTTGATCTCTGACACAGCCCCAGTGTGGAATCTCTCTCTAGTTGATCTCTGACACAGTCCCAGTGTGAGATCCCTCTCTAGTTGATCTCTGACACAGTCCCAGTGTGGAATCCCTTTCTCATTGATCTCTGAAACAGCCCCAGTGCGGAAACTCTCTCTAGTTGATCTCTGACACAGCCCCAGTGTGGAAGCTCTCTCTAATTGATCTCTGACACAGCCCCAATGTGGAATCTCTCTCTAGTTGATCTATGACTCAGCCCCCGTTTGGAATCCCTCTCTAGTTGATCTCTGACACTGCCCAGTGTGGAATCTCTCTCTAGTTGATCTCTGACACAGCCCCAGTGTGAGATCCCTCTCTAGTTGATCTCCGACGCAGCCTAACTGTTTAATCTCTCTCTAGTTGATCTCTGACACAGCTCCATTGTGGAATCTCTCTCTAGTTGATCTCTGACACAGCACCAGTGTGGAATCTCTCTCCAGTTGATCTCTGACACAGCCCCAGTGTGGAATCCCTCTCTAGTTGTTCTCTGACACAGCCCCAGTGTGGAATCCCTCTCTAGTTGATCTCTGACACAGTCCCAGTGTGGAATCTCTCTCTAGTTGATCTCTGACACAGTCCCAGTGTCGAATCTCTCTCTAGTTGATCTCTGACACAGTCCCAGTGTGGAATCTCTCACTACTTGATCTCTGACCCAGCCCCAGTGTGGAACCTCTCTCTAGTGGCTCTCTGACACAGCCCCAGTGTGGCATCACACTCTGGTTGATCTCTGACACAGCCCCAGTGCGGAATCTCTCTCTACTTGATCTCTGACACAGTCCGTGTGGAATCCCTCTCTAGTTGATCTCGGACACAGCCCCAGTGTGGAATCTCTCTCTAGTTGATATCTGACACAGCCCCAGTGTGGAATCTCTCTCTACTTGATCTCTGACACAGCCCCAGTTTGGAATCCCTCTCTAGTTGATCTCTGACACAGTCCCAGTGTGGATTCTCTCTCTAGTTGATCTCTGACTCAGCCCCAGTGTGGAATACCTCTCTAGTTGATCTCTGACACAGCCCCAGTGTGGAATCCCTCTCTAGTTGATCTCTGACACTGTCCCAGTGTGGAATCTCTCTCTAGTTGATCTGACACAGTCCCAGCGTGGAATCTCTCTCTAGTTGATCTCTGACACAGACCCAGTGTGGAATCCCTCTCTAGTTGATCTCTGACACAGTCCCAGTGTGGAATCTCTCTCTAGTTGATCTCTGACACAGTCCCCGTGTGGAATCTCCCTCTAGTTGATCTCTGACAAAGTCCCAGTGTGAGATTCCTCTCTAGTTGATCTCTGACACAGCCCCAGGGTGAGATCCCTCTCTAGTTGATCTCTGACACAGCCCCAGTGTGGAATCTCTCTCTAGTTGATCTCTGACACAGCCTCAGTGTGAGATTCCTCTCTAGTTGATCTCTGACACAGCCCCAGTGTGGAATCCCTCTCTAGTTGCTCTCTGACACAGCTCCAGTGTGGAATCCCTCTCTAGTTTATCTCTGACACAGCCCGTGTGGAATCCCTCTCTAGTTGATCTCTGACACAGCCCCAGTGTGGAATCTCTCTCTAGTTGATCTCTGACACAGCCCCAGTGTGGAATCCCTCTCTAGTTGATCTCTGACACAGTCCCAGTGTGGAATCCCTCTCAAGTTGATCTCTGACACAGCCCCAGTGTGGAATCTCTCTCTAATTGATCCCTGACACAGTCCCAGTGTGGAATCCCTCTCTAGTTGATCTCTGACACAGCCCCAGTGTGGAATCCATCTCTAGTTGATCTCTGACACAGCCCCAGTGTGGAATCCCTCTCTAGTTGATCTCTGACACAGCCCCAGTGTGAGATCCCTCTCTAGTTGATCTCTGACACAGCCCCAGTGTGGAATCTCTCTCTAGTTGATCTCTGACACAGCCTCAGTGTGAGATTCCTCTCTAGTTGATCTCTGACACAGCCCCAGTGTGGAATCCCTCTCTAGTTGATCTCTGACACAGCCCCAGTGTGGAATCTCTCTCTAGTTTATCTCTGACACAGCCCGTGTGGAATCCCTCTCTAGTTGATCTCTGACACAGCCCCAGTTTGGAATCTCTCTCTAGTTGATCTCTGACACAGCCCCAGTGTGGAATCCCTCTCTAGTTGATCTCTGACACAGTCCCAGTGTGGAATCCCTCTCTAGTTGATCTCTGACACAGCCCCAGTGTGGAATCTCTCTCTAATTGATCCCTGACACAGTCCCAGTGTGGAATCCCTCTCTAGTTGATCTCTGACACAGCCCCAGTGTGGAATCCCTCTCTAGCTGATCTCTGACACAGCCCCAGTGTGGAATCCCTCTCTAGTTGATCTCTGACACAGCCCCAGTGTGGAATCCCTCTCTAGTTGATCTCTGACACAGCCCCAGTGTGGAATCTCTCTCTAGTTGATCTCTGACACAGCCCCAGTGTGGAATCCCTCTCTACTTGATCTCTGACACAGTCCCAGTGTGGAATCCCTCTCTAGTTGATCTCTGACACAGGCCCAGTGTGGAATCTCTCTCTACTTGATCTCTGACACAGCCCCAGTGTGAGATTCCTCTCTAGTTGATCTCTGACACAGCCCCAGTGTGGAATCCCTCTCTAGTTGATCTCTGACACAGCCCCAGTGTGGAATCCCTCTCTAGTTGATCTCTGACAAAGCCCCAGTGTGGAATCCCTCTCTAGTTGATCTCTGACACAGCCCCAGTGTGGTATCCCTCTCTAGTTGATCTCTGACACAGTCCCAGTGTGGAATCCCTCTCTAGTTGATCTCTGACACAGCCCCAGTGCGGAATCCCTCTCTAGTTGATCTCTGACACAGTCCCAGTGTGGAATCCCTCTCTAGTTGATCTCTGACACAGCCCCAGTGTGGAATCTCTCTCTAGTTGATCTCTGACACAGCCCCGGTGTGAGATTGCTCTCTAGTTGATCTCTGACACAGCCCCAGTGTGGAATCCCTCTCTAGTTGATCTCTGACACAGCCCCAGTGTGGAAATCCTCTGTAGTTGATCTCTGACACAGCCCCAGTGTGGAATCCCTCTCTAGTTGATCTCTGAGACAGCCCCAGTGTGGAATCTCTCTCTTGTTGATCTCTGACACAGCCCCAGTGTGAGATTCCTCTCTAGTTGATCTCTGACACAGCCCCAGTGTGGAATCCCTCTCTAGTTGATCTCTGACACAGCCCCAGTGTGGAATCTCTCTCTAGTTGATCTCTGACACAGTCCCAGTGTGAGATCCCTCTCTAGTTGATCTCTGACACAGCCCCAGTGTGGAATCCCTCTCTAGTTGATCTCTGAGACAGCCCCAGTGTGGAATCTCTCTCTTGTTGATCTCTGACACAGCCCCAGTGTGATATTCCTCTCTAGTTGATCTCTGACACAGCCCCAGTGTGGAATCCCTCTCTAGTTGATCTCTGACACAGTCCCAGTGTGGAATCTTTCTCTAGTTGATCTCTGACACTGTCCCAGTGTGGATTCTCTCTCTAGTTGATCTCTGACACAGCCCCAGTGTGGAATCTCTCTCTACTTGATCTCTGACACAGCCCCAGTTTGGAATCCCTCTCTAGTTGATCTCTGACACAGTCCCAGTGTGGATTCTCTCTCTAGTTGATCTCTGACTCAGCCCCAGTGTGGAATACCTGTCTAGTTGATCTCTGACACAGCCCCAGTGTGGAATCCCTCTCTAGTTGATCTCTGACACTGTCCCAGTGTGGAATCTCTCTCTAGTTGATCTGACACTGTCCCAGCGTGGAATCTCTCTCTAGTTGATCTCTGACACAGACCCAGTGTGGAATCCCTCTCTAGTTGATCTCTGACACAGTCCCAGTGTGGAATCTCTCTCTAGTTGATCTCTGACACAGTCCCCGTGTGGAATCTCCCTCTAGTTGATCTCTGACAAAGTCCCAGTGTGAGATTCCTCTCTAGTTGATCTCTGACACAGCCCCAGGGTGAGATCCCTCTCTAGTTGATCTCTGACACAGCCCCAGTGTGGAATCTCTCTCTAGTTGATCTCTGACACAGCCTCAGTGTGAGATTCCTCTCTAGTTGATCTCTGAAACAGCCCCAGTGTGGAATCCCTCTCTAGTTGCTCTCTGACACAGCCCCAGTGTGGAATCCCTCTCTAGTTTATCTCTGACACAGCCCGTGTGGAATCCCTCTCTAGTTGATCTCTGACACAGCCCCAGTGTGGAATCTCTCTCTAGTTGATCTCTGACACAGCCCCAGTGTGGAATCCCTCTCTAGTTGATCTCTGACACAGTCCCAGTGTGGAATCCCTCTCAAGTTGATCTCTGACACAGCCCCAGTGTGGAATCTCACTCTAATTGATCGCTGACACAGTCCCAGTGTGGAATCCCTCTCTAGTTTATCTCTGACACAGCCCCAGTGTGGAATCCATCTCTAGTTGATCTCTGACACAGCCCCAGTGTGGAATCCCTCTCTAGTTGATCTCTGACACAGCCCCAGTGTGAGATCCCTCTCTAGTTGATCTCTGACACAGCCCCAGTGTGGAATCTCTCTCTAGTTGATCTCTGACACAGCCTCAGTGTGAGATTCCTCTCTAGTTGATCTCTGACACAGCCCCAGTGTGGAATCCCTCTCTAGTTGATCTCTGACACAGCCCCAGTGTGGAATCTCTCTCTAGTTTATCTCTGACACAGCCCGTGTGGAATCCCTCTCTAGTTGATCTCTGACACAGCCCCAGTTTGGAATCTCTCTCTAGTTGATCTCTGACACAGCCCCAGTGTGGAATCCCTCTCTAGTTGATCTCTGACACAGTCCCAGTGTGGAATCCCTCTCTAGTTGATCTCTGACACAGCCCCAGTGTAGAATCTCTCTCTAATTGATCCCTGACACAGTCCCAGTGTGGAATCCCTCTCTAGTTGATCTCTGACACAGCCCCAGTGTGGAATCCCTCTCTAGCTGATCTCTGACACAGCCCCAGTGTGGAATCCCTCTCTAGTTGATCTCTGACACAGCCCCAGTGTGGAATCCATCTCTAGTTGATCTCTGACACAGCCCCAGTGTGGAATCTCTCTCTAGTTGATCTCTGACACAGCCCCAGTGTGGAATCCCTCTCTACTTGATCTCTGACACAGTCCCAGTGTGGAATCCCTCTCTAGTTGATCTCTGACACAGCCCCAGTGTGGAATCTCTCTCTACTTGATCTCTGACACAGCCCCAGTGTGAGATTCCTCTCTAGTTGATCTCTGACACAGCCCCAGTGTGGAATCCCTCTCTAGTTGATCTCTGACACAGCCCCAGTGTGGAATCCCTCTCTAGTTGATCTCTGACCAAACCCCAGTGTGGAATCCCTCTCTAGTTGATCTCTGACACAGCCCCAGTGTGGTATCCCTCTCTAGTTGATCTCTGACACAGTCCCAGTGTGGAATCCCTCTCTAGTTGATCTCTGACACAGCCCCAGTGTGGAATCCCTCTCTAGTTGATCTCTGACACAGTCCCAGTGTGGAATCCCTCTCTAGTTGATCTCTGACACAGCCCCAGTGTGGAATCTCTCTCTAGTTGATCTCTGACACAGCCCCGGTGTGAGATTGCTCTCTAGTTGATCTCTGACACAGCCCCAGTATGGAATCCCTCTCTAGTTGATCTCTGACACAGCCCCAGTGTGGAAATCCTCTGTAGTTGATCTCTGACACAGCCCCAGTGTGGAATCCCTCTCTAGTTGATCTCTGAGACAGCCCCAGTGTGGAATCTCTCTCTTGTTGATCTCTGACACAGCCCCAGTGTGAGATTCCTCTCTAGTTGATCTCTGACACAGCCCCAGTGTGGAATCCCTCTCTAGTTGATCTCTGACACAGCCCCAGTGTGGAATCTCTCTCTAGTTGATCTCTGACACATTCCCAGTGTGAGATCCCTCTCTAGTTGATCTCTGACACAGCCCCAGTGTGGAATCCCTCTCTAGTTGATCTCTGAGACAGCCCCAGTGTGGAATCTCTCTCTTGTTGATCTCTGACACAGCCCCAGTGTGATATTCCTCTCTAGTTGATCTCTGACACAGCCCCAGTGTGGAATCCCTCTCTAGTTGATCTCTGACACAGTCCCAGTGTGGAATCTTTCTCTAGTTGATCTCTGACACTGTCCCAGTGTGGAATCTCTCTCTAGTTGATCTCTGACACAGCCCCAGTGTGGAATCTCTCTCTACTTGATCTCTGACACAGCCCCAGTTTGGAATCCCTCTCTAGTTGATCTCTGACACAGTCCCAGTGTGGATTCTCTCTCTAGTTGATCTCTGACTCAGCCCCAGTGTGGAATACCTGTCTAGTTGATCTCTGACACAGCCCCAGTGTGGAATCCCTCTCTAGTTGATCTCTGACACTGTCCCAGTGTGGAATCTCTCTCTAGTTGATCTGACACTGTCCCAGCGTGGAATCTCTCTCTAGTTGATCTCTGACACAGACCCAGTGTGGAATCCCTCTCTAGTTGATCTCTGACACAGTCCCAGTGTGGAATCTCTCTCTAGTTGATCTCTGACACAGTCCCCGTGTGGAATCTCCCTCTAGTTGATCTCTGACAAAGTCCCAGTGTGAGATTCCTCTCTAGTTGATCTCTGACACAGCCCCAGGGTGAGATCCCTATCTAGTTGATCTCTGACACAGCCCCAGTGTGGAATCTCTCTCTAGTTGATCTCTGACACAGCCTCAGTGTGAGATTCCTCTCTAGTTGATCTCTGACACAGCCCCAGTGTGGAATCCCTCTCTAGTTGCTCTCTGACACAGCCCCAGTGTGGAATCCCTCTCTAGTTTATCTCTGACACAGCCCGTGTGGAATCCCTCTCTAGTTGATCTCTGACACAGCCCCAGTGTGGAATCTCTCTCTAGTTGATCTCTGACACAGCCCCAGTGTGGAATCCCTCTCTAGTTGATCTCTGACACAGTCCCAGTGTGGAATCCCTCTCAAGTTGATCTCTGACACAGCCCCAGTGTGGAATCTCTCTCTAATTGATCCCTGACACAGTCCCAGTGTGGAATCCCTCTCTAGTTGATCTCTGACACAGCCCCAGTGTGGAATCCATCTCTAGTTGATCTCTGACACAGCCCCAGTGTGGAATCCCTCTCTAGTTGATCTCTGACACAGCCCCAGTGTGAGATCCCTCTCTAGTTGATCTCTGACACAGCCCCAGTGTGGAATCTCTCTCTAGTTGATCTCTGACACAGCCTCAGTGTGAGATTCCTCTCTAGTTGATCTCTGACACAGCCCCAGTGTGGAATCCCTCTCTAGTTGATCTCTGACACAGCCCCAGTGTGGAATCTCTCTCTAGTTTATCTCTGACACAGCCCGTGTGGAATCCCTCTCTAGTTGATCTCTGACACAGCCCCAGTTTGGAATCTCTCTCTAGTTGATCTCTGACACAGCCCCAGTGTGGAATCCCTCTCTAGTTGATCTCTGACACAGTCCCAGTGTGGAATCCCTCTCTAGTTGATCTCTGACACAGCCCCAGTGTAGAATCTCTCTCTAAATGATCCCTGACACAGTCCCAGTGTGGAATCCCTCTCTAGTTGATCTCTGACACAGCCCCAGTGTGGAATCCCTCTCTAGCTGATCTCTGACACAGCCCCAGTGTGGAATCCCTCTCTAGTTGATCTCTGACACAGCCCCAGTGTGGAATCCCTCTCTACTTGATCTCTGACACAGCCCCAGAGTGGAATCTCTCTCTAGTTGATCTCTGACACAGCCCCAGTGTGGAATCCCTCTCTACTTGATCTCTGACACAGTCCCAGTGTGGAATCCCTCTCTAGTTGATCTCTGACACAGCCCCAGTGTGGAATCTCTCTCTACTTGATCTCTGACACAGCCCCAGTGTGAGATTCCTCTCTAGTTGATCTCTGACACAGCCCCAGTGTGGAATCCCTCTCTAGTTGATCTCTGACACAGCCCCAGTGTGGAATGCCTCTCTAGTTGATCTCTGACAAAGCCCCAGTGTGGAATCCCTCTCTAGTTGATCTCTGACACAGCCCCAGTGTGGTATCCCTCTCTAGTTGATCTCTGACACAGTCCCAGTGTGGAATCCCTCTCTAGTTGATCTCTGACACAGCCCCAGTGTGGAATCCCTCTCTAGTTGATCTCTGACACAGTCCCAGTGTGGAATCCCTCTCTAGTTGATCTCTGACACAGCCCCAGTGTGGAATCTCTCTCTAGTTGATCTCTGACACAGCCCCGGTGTGAGATTGCTCTCTAGTTGATCTCTGACACAGCCCCAGTGTGGAATCCCTCCCTAGTTGATCTCTGACACAGCCCCAGTGTGGAATCCCTCTGTAGTTGATCTCTGACACAGCCCCAGTGTGGAATCCCTCTCTAGTTGATCTCTGAGACAGCCCCAGTGTGGAATCTCTCTCTTGTTGATCTCTGACACAGCCCCAGTGTGAGATTCCTCTCTAGTTGATCTCTCACACAGCCCCAGTGTGGAATCCCTCTCTAGTTGATCTCTGACACAGCCCCAGTGTGGAATCTCTCTCTAGTTGATCTCTGACACAGTCCCAGTGTGAGATCCCTCTCTAGTTGATCTCTGACACAGCCCCAGTGTGGAATCCCTCTCTAGTTGATCTCTGAGACAGCCCCAGTGTGGAATCTCTCTCTTGTTGATCTCTGACACAGCCCCAGTGTGATATTCCTCTCTAGTTGATCTCTGACACAGCCCCAGTGTGGAATCCCTCTCTAGTTGATCTCTGACACAGTCCCAGTGTGGAATCTCTCTCTAGTTGATCTCTGACACTGTCCCAGTGTGGAATCTCTCTCTAGTTGATCTCTGACACAGCCCCAGTGTGGAATCTCTCTCTACTTGATCTCTGACACAGCCCCAGTTTGGAATCCCTCTCTAGTTGATCTCTGACACAGTCCCAGTGTGGATTCTCTCTCTAGTTGATCTCTGACTCAGCCCCAGTGTGGAATACCTCTCTAGTTGATCTCTGACACAACCCCAGTGTGGAATCCCTCTCTAGTTGATCTCTGACACTGTCCCAGTGTGGAATCTCTCTCTAGTTGATCTGACACTGTCCCAGCGTGGAATCTCTCTCTAGTTGATCTCTGACACAGACCCAGTGTGGAATCCCTCTCTAGTTGATCTCTGACACAGTCCCAGTGTGGAATCTCTCTCTAGTTGATCTCTGACACAGTCCCCGTGTGGAATCTCTCTCTAGTTGATCTCTGACACAGCCCCAGTGTGTAATCCCTCTCTAGTTGATCTCTGACACAGCCCCAGTGTGAGATCCCTCTCTAGTTGATCTCTGACACAGCCCCAGTGTGGAATCTCTCTCTAGTTGATCTCTGACACAGCCTCAGTGTGAGATTCCTCTCTAGTTGATCTCTGACACAGCCCCAGTGTGGAATCCCTCTCTAGTTGATCTCTGACACAGCCCCAGTGTGGAATCTCTCTCTAGTTTATCTCTGACACAGCCCGTGTGGAATCCCTCTCTAGTTGATCTCTGACACAGCCCCAGTGTGGAATCTCTCTCTAGTTGATCTCTGACACAGCCCCAGTGTGGAATCCCTCTCTAGTTGATCTCTGACACAGTCCCAGTGTGGAATCCCTCTCTAGTTGATCTCTGACACAGCCCCAGTGTGGAATCTCTCTCTAATTGATCCCTGACACAGTCCCAGTGTGGAATTCCCTCTCTAGTTGATCTCTGACACAGCCCCAGTGTGGAATCCCTCTCTAGCTGATCTCTGACACAGCCCCAGTGTGGAATCCCTCTCTAGTTGATCTCTGACACAGCCCCAGTGTGGAATCCCTCTCTAGTTGATCTCTGACACAGCCCCAGTGTGGAATCTCTCTCTAGTTGATCTCTGACACAGCCCCAGTGTGGTATCCCTCTCTAGTTGATCTCTGACACAGTCCCAGTGTGGAATCCCTCTCTAGTTGATCTCTGACACAGCCCCAGTGTGGAATCCCTCTCTAGTTGATCTCTGACACAGTCCCAGTGTGGAATCCCTCTCTAGTTGATCTCTGACACAGTCCCAGTGTAGAATCTCTCTCTAGTTGATCTCTGACACAGCCCCAGTGTGAGATTCCTCTCTAGTTGATCTCTGACACAGCCCCAGTGTGGAATCCCTCTCTAGTTGATCTCTGACACAGCCCCAGTGTGGAATCCCTCTGTAGTTGATCTCTGACAAAGCCCCAGTGTGGAATCCCTCTCTAGTTGATCTCTGACACAGCCTCAGTGTGGTATCCATCTCTAGTTGATCTCTGACACAGTCCCAGTGTGGAATCCCTCTCTAGTTGATCTCTGACACAGCCCCAGTGTGGAATCCCTCTCTAGTTGATCTCTGACACAGCCCCAGTGTGGAATCCCTCTCTAGTTGATCTCTGACACAGCCCCAGTGTGGAATCTCTCTCTAGTTGATCTCTGACACAGCCCCGGTGTGAGATTGCTCTCTAGTTGATCTCTGACACAGCCCCAGTGTGGAATCCCTCTCTAGTTGATCTCTGACACAGCCCCAGTGTGGAATCCCTCTGTAGTTGATCTCTGACACAGCCCCAGTGTGGAATCCCTCTCTAGTTGATCTCTGAGACAGCCCCAGTGTGGAATCTCTCTCTTGTTGATCTCTGACACAGCCCCACTGTGAGATTCCTCTCTAGTTGATCTCTGACACAGCCCCAGTGTGGAACCCTCTCTAGTTGATCTCTGACACAGCCCCAGTGTGGAATCTCTCTCTAGTTGATCTCTGACACAGTCCCAGTGTGAGATCCCTCTCTAGTTGATCTCTGACACAGCCCCAGTGTGGAATCACTCTCTAGTTGATCTCTGACACAGCCCCAGTGTGGAATCCCTCTGTAGTTGATCTCTGACAAAGCCCCAGTGTGGAATCCCTCTCTAGTTGATCTCTGACACAGCCCCAGTGTGGTATCCCTCTCTAGTTGATCTCTGACACAGTCCCAGTGTGGAATCCCTCTCTAGTTGATCTCTGACACAGCCCCAGTGTGGAATCCCTCTCTAGTTGATCTCTGACACAGTCCCAGTGTGGAATCCCTCTCTAGTTGATCTCTGACACAGCCCCAGTGTGGAATCTCTCTCTAGTTGATCTCTGACACAGCCCCAGTGTGAGATTCCTCTCTAGTTGATCTCTGACACAGCCCCAGTCTGGAATCCCTCTCTAGTTGATCTCTGACACAGCCCGAGTGTGGAATCCCTCTGTAGTTGATCTCTGACACAGCCCCAGTGTGGAATCCCTCTCTAGTTGATCTCTGAGACAGCCCCAGTGTGGAATCTCTCTCTTGTTGATCTCTGACACAGCCCCAGTGTGAGATTCCTCTCTAGTTGATCTCTGACACAGCCCCAGTGTGGAATCCCTCTCTAGTTGATCTCTGACACAGCCCCAGTGTGGAATCTCTCTCTAGTTGATCTCTGACACAGTCCCAGTGTGAGATCCCTCTCTAGTTGATCTCTGACACAGCCCCAGTGTGGAATCACTCTCTAGTTGATCTCTGACACAGCCCCAGTGTGGAATCCCTCTCTAGTTGATCTCTGACACAGCCCCAGTGTGGAATCTCTCTCTAGTTGATCTCTGACACAGTCCCAGTGTGAGATCCCTCTCTAGTTGATCTCTGACACAGCCCCAGTGTGAGATCCCTCTCCACTTGATCTCTGACACAGCCCCAGTGTGGAATCTCTCTCTAGTTGATCTCTGACACAACCCAGTATGAGATCCCTCTCTGGTTGATCTCTGACACAGCCCCAGTGTGGAATCTCTCTCTAGTTGATCTCTGACACAGCCCCAGTGTGGAATCTCTCTCTAGTTGATCTCTGACACAGCCCCAGTGTGAGATTCCTCTCTAGTTGATCTCTGACACAGTCCCAGTGTGGAATCTCTCTCTAGTTGATCTCTGACACAGTCCCAGTGTGGAATCTCTCTCTAGTTGATCTCTGACACAGTCCCAGTGTGGAATCTCTCTCTAGTTGATCTCTGACACAGCCTCAGTGTGACATTCCTCTCTAGTTGATCTCTGACACAGCCCCAGTGTGGAATCCCTCTCTAGTTGATCTCTGACACAGCCCCAGTGTGGAATCCCTCTCTAGTTGATCTCTGACACAGCCCCAGTGTGGAATCCCTCTCTAGTTGATCTCTGACACAGTCCCAGTGTGGAATCCCTCTCTAGTTGATCTCTGACACAGCCCGAGTGTGGAATCTCTCTCTAATTGATCCCTGACACAGTCCCAGTGTGGAATCCCTCTCTAGTTGATCTCTGACACAGCCCCAGTGTGGAATCCCTCTCTAGTTGATCTTTGACACAGCCCCAGTGTGGAATCCCTCTCTAGTTGATCTCTGACACAGCCCCAGTGTGGAATCCCTCTCTAGTTGATCTCTGACACAGCCCCAGTGTGGAATCTCTCTCTAGTTGATCTCTGACACAGCCCCAGTGTGGAATCCCTCTCTACTTGATCTCTGACACAGTCCCAGTGTGGAATCCCTCTCTAGTTGATCTCTGACACAGCCCCAGTGTGGAATCTCTCTCTACTTGATCTCTGACACAGCCCCAGTGTGAGATTCCTCTCTAGTTGATCTCTGACACAGCCCCAGTGTGGAATCCCTCTCTAGTTGATCTCTGACACAGCCCCAGTGTGGAATCCCTCTCTAGTTGATCTCTGACAAAGCCCCAGTGTGGAATCCCTCTCTAGTTGATCTCTGACACAGCCCCAGTGTGGTATCCCTCTCTAGTTGATCTCTGACACAGTCCCAGTGTGGAATCCCTCTGTAGTTGATCTCTGACACAGCCCCAGTGTGGAATCCCTCTCTAGTTGATCTCTGACACAGTCCCAGTGTGGAATCCCTCTCTAGTTGATCTCTGACACAGCCCCAGTGTGGAATCTCTCTCTAGTTGATCTCTGACACAGCCCCAGTGTGAGATTCCTCTCTAGTTGATCTCTGACACAGCCCCAGTGTGGAATCCCTCTCTAGTTGATCTCTGACACAGCCCCAGTGTGGAATCCCTCTGTAGTTGATCTCTGACACAGCCCCAGTGTGGAATCCCTCTCTAGTTGATCTCTGAGACAGCCCCAGTGTGGAATCTCTCTCTTGTTGATCTCTGACACAGCCCCAGTGTGAGATTCCTCTCTAGTTGATCTCTGACACAGCCCCAGTGTGGAATCCCTCTCTAGTTGATCTCTGACACAGCCCCAGTGTGGAATCTCTCTCTAGTTGATCTCTGACACAGTCCCAGTGTGAGATCCCTCTCTTGTTGATCTCTGACACAGCCCCAGTGTGGAATCACTCTCTAGTTGATCTCTGACACAGCCCCAGTGTGGAATCCCTCTCTAGTTGATCTCTGACACAGCCCCAGTGTGGAATCTCTCTCTGGTTGATCTCTGACACAGTCCCAGTGTGAGATCCCTCTCTTGTTGATCTCTGACACAGCCCCAGTGTGGAATCACTCTCTAGTTGATCTCTGACACAGCCCCAGTGTGGAATCCCTCTCTAGTTGATATCTGACACAGCCCCAGTGTGGAATCCCTCTCTAGTTGATCTCTGACACAGCCTCAGTGTGGAATCTCTCTCTAGTTGATCTCTGACACAGCCCCAGTGTGAGATCCCTCTCCACTTGATCTCTGACACAGCCCCAGTGTGGAATCTCTCTCTAGGTGATCTCTGACACAGCCCCAGTGTGGAATCTCTCTCTAGTTGATCTCTGACACAGCCCCAGTATGGAATCCCTCTCTAGTTGATCTCTGACACAGCCCCAGTGTGAGATCCCTCTCCACTTGATCTCTGACACAGCCCCAGTGTGGAATCTCTCTCTAGTTGATCTCTGACACAGCCCCAGTGTGGAATCCCTCTCTAGTTGATCTCTGACACAGTCCCAGTGTGGAATCTCTCTCTAGTTGATCTCTGTCACAGTCCCAGTGTGGAATCTCTCTCTAGTTGATCTCTGACACAGTCCCAGTGTGAGATCCCTCTCTAGTTGATCTCTGACACAGCCCCAGTGTGGAATCTCTCTCTAGCTGATCTCTGACACATTCCCAGTGTGGAATCTCTCTCTAGTTGATCTCTGACACAGCCTCACTGTTTAATCCCTGTCTAGTTGATATCTGACGAAACCCAAGTGTAGGATACCTCTCAGGATGATATCAGACACTCCCTGGTGTGAGATCCCTCTCTAGTTGATCTTGGTGAAAGTCTTGGATCTCCCGCTGTTGCGCAGGCGCGGTCGTTACCCGACTGTTTATTTTTGAACAATCACGTGCTGCTCTTCCCGCCACCGCCTCCGCGCATGCGCATCCGCATAACCGTTCGCGCACGCGCTTTCCACCCGCATTCAACCACGATGTTGACGAAGTCCCGCCCCATCGTCCGTCGCGTAAGCACTGAGTCGCTGCAGTGCCGCATCGACCAAAGCACGATTCCGTTCGATCGGCCACCCCCGCATGCGCAATGTCTTCCTTCCAACACCTCCTGCTCGGAAAGGCCATGCGCGAGCTCCGCAGTGCGCTGTCTCCAATCCCGCCCTTCCCCCTCACTCTTCTGCTGCTCTCCCCCTCCCCCACAGCCCGACAATTGTCCACAACCGTGCACCACAATCGCCTGTCCTATCGCCGCTCTCCCTTACCCACACGCCCAGCCCATCCTCTCCCGCGCATGCTCCAATCGACCCTAACAAATGTGCGCTTGCTTCACCTTCCCCACTGGTTTTGCGCACGTGCAGCTTTCCCTTCCCCGATCTGCGCATGTGTCGCTATCTGCACACCTCCCCCCACAAACCTCCGTCCCACGCATGCGCTCTCCTCTCTAGGCAAATTGGCCAGGTATTCACAGCATGGTGTTTATTCCAGGCCTCCAATTAACACACTCACTGGGCTGTTCCATCCATCCTGAAAACATTTTGCCACCAGCTGTGCAAGGAAGACATGGGAGGCACCAGGTTGTTCATGGATTTAACCATTGTGGGAAACATTATAGGAAACAGTTTATAGAGACACAGAGACCCCCTGGATCACGCTGAATGAGATCCTCTGGGTCACATAGTGTCAGATCCACTGTTTCAGGCAGTGACAGATACATTGAACCGAACGAAGTGAGATCAATTGTCTCAAATTGCCTCAGGCCTAGCATTTCCAATAATGTCAGGTCCACTGGAACAGACAGTGTATTGTCCCCTGGTTCAAACAGTGTCACGTCCCCTGGAAAAGACAGTGTCAGCTCATCTGGCTCAGGCAGAGTAATATCCACTGGTCCAGATCGTGCCAGGTGCACTGAATCAGACAGGGTCAGGTTCCACTTTTCAGACCCTGTCAGATCAACTGAAACAGTCAGTTTCAGACCTTCTGTTTCAGGCAGAATGAGGTCAGCTGCTCCAGATATTGACGTACCATTGAAATGGATACTGACAGATCTTCTGGATCAGGCAGTTTTAGAAACTTTGGTTCAGGCAGCGTCAGATGCAATGACTCTCACCGAGTCAGATCCACTCGTACAGTCTGTGTCTGACCCTCTGTATCAGACAGTGTCCTGTATACTAGATTCGACACCATCAGATCTTCTGGTCTAGAGGGAGTGAGATCCAGTGCTACTGTCAGCATCAGGTGCTTTGTTTCAGACAATATCAGATACCCTACAGCAGGAAGTGTCAGTTTATTTGTTCAGGGAATGTCAAATGCTCTGCTTAAGACAGGGCCAGATCCTGTTTTTCTGTTAGTGCCTGGTTCACCAGTTCAGGTTCTGTCAGTCCCTCTGATTCAGACAGAGTGATATCCAATATTGCAGGCAGTGTCTGGTTCTCACATTCACCCAATGCCTCATTCCCTGGTTTAGTGTAATATTCACTTTATCTGGCATTATCAGATCCACTGGATCAGAAAATGTCATATCTTATGGCACCGACTGACTGAGATCCACTGTTAGAGTCAGTTTCACGCTCTCTGATTCAGACAGATTTGGGATCCAACAATACAGACTGTGTTGGATGCTGTGGTTGATGTCAGATCCGCTGGATGAGACACTATCAGCTGCACTGGATCGGAGAGTAACATATCCGCTGGCCCATACAGGGTGAGATCCACTGATACATACAGTGCCTGGAGCTCGGCATCAGTCAGTGTCTCATCCTCAGTTTCAGCCAGTGTCTGATCCAATGTTCAGCCAATTTTTCATCCCCAAATCAGTCTGGGATGGGCAAGGAGCACCGGGATGGCGGGCAGTGGGGGTGGGTCGTTGTTGGGAAGAGGGTCGGATATGTAGGCAAATCTCAGAGAAGTGCAAATATTATAGGGAAATAAAAGCAGGGGATTTCAACGTCCCCAATATTAACTGGGATAGCCCTAGTGTGGAAAGCATAGTGTGTGGGAGGGGATGGGGGGGTGGGTGGGTGTTGAGTGGGAGGGGACTGAATTCATACAATGCATGCAGAAGAGCTTCTTTAAGCCTGCACGCACAAAGTCCCACAAGAGAGGGCACGGGAATGGACCTAGCCTTAAGCAATGAAGCCTGTCAAATGGTAAAAGTGTGAATGGGGGAACATTTCGAGGACAGTGACCATAACTGTGTAAGATTGAAGGTGGCTGTGGAAAAGGGCAGGGATGGACCAGAAATAAAGGTGCTGAATTGGGAAAGGCAGATTTCAATATGATAAGGCAGGATCTAACCAAAGTGAATTAGGAGCATCATCTTGTTGAAAAGTCTACATCAGACCAGTGGCAGTCATTCAAAAAGGAATTATTGAGAGTTCAGAGCCATCATGGTCCTGTAGAGGTGAAAGGTCGGACCAAGAAGCCCATTGCACCCTGGATGTCGAGGTATATTGAGGATTGGATAAGCAAAATTATGAAGGCTTATGTCAGATACAGAGGTCTGAAAACAGTGGGAGCTCTAGAGGAATCTAGAAAGTGCAGGGGTTGCTTAAAAAGTAATTAGGAGGGCCTAAAAGAGGCAACACATTGGAAAATCTCAAAGCATTTATAAATCCATTAAGGGCAAAAAGATAACCAGGCAAATAGCAGGGCCCATTAGAGACCAAAATGGTTATCTGTGTGTGGAGCCGGAGGACAGAAGTGATGCTTTGACTAATGAGTTTTCACTTCTGTTCAGTGTGGAGAAAGACGATGTAGGTGTAGTGATTGGGGAGGGGAACTGTGATAGATATGAAGAAATTGGCCTTGCAATCGAAGAGGTGTTAATGATTTTAACGGGATTGAACATTGATCAAACCACAGGCCCAGATCACGTGTATCCCAGGCTGCGATGTCAGGTGAGGGAGGAGATTGCAGGGGCTCTGACACAAGGTTTAAAACCCCTTCTTTCCACAGAAGAGGTGCCAGAGAACTGGAGGGCAGGGAATATCCTAACATTTTTCAACAAGTGTCATAGGAACCAAGTCTTAGGGAATGAAGCCGGGCAAGTGGTAAAAGTGTCAGTGGGGGAGCAGCTCCAAATAGTGACCATAACTCTGTAAGATTTAAGGTCATTATGGGAAAGGACAAAACTTGCCTGGAAATTAAGATCATGAATTGGAGAAGGCCGATTTCAAATTGATAAGACAGGATCTGGCCAAAGTGGATTCGGAGCAGCTCCTCATTGGAAAGTCTACATCAAACCAGTGGGAGGCATACAAAGAGGAAATAGTAAGATTTCAGGGCCAACATATTCCTGTAGAGGTGAAGGGCAGGACCAACAAGGACAGCGCACTCTCGATGTCAAGGGATATAAGCAAAATAAAGAAAGCTCATGTCAGATACAGAGGGCTGAAAACAGTGGAAGCCCTAGAGTTGTGTAGAAAGTGTAGGGGGTACTGAAAAAGTAATCATGTGGGCGAATAAGATGCAAGATAAAGGAAAATCACAAGGCATCTTATGAATATATTAAGGGTAAGAGGATAACCAGGGAAGGAGTAGGGTTCATTATGGATCAAAGTGGCAATGTGTGCATGGAGGTGAAGGACGTAAGTGATGTTTTGAATTATTAATTTTCATTTGTGTTCACAAAAGGGAGGGGTCGGACGTAGGTGCAGTGATCGGGGGGTGGATTGTGATAGACTTGAACAAATTGGCATTGGTAGCGAGGAGGTCTTAATGATTTTAGAGGGATTGAACATTGATAAACCCCCAGGCCCAGATGAGGTGTTTCCCAGGCTGCTCTGTGAGGTAAGGGAGGAGAATAGAAGGGCCCTTATCAAAACCTTTTGGCCACAGGAGAGGTGCCAGAGGACTGGAGGACAGGGAATGTAATATTATTCAAGCAATGTTGCAGTGATAAACCTGGTAATTACAGTCCAGTGAGTCTTACATAAGTGGTAAGGAAACTATTGACAAAAACAATTACCAGGTTGAATAATGTTATTATTGAATTAATGTTATCATATGTAATGTTATTACTTTCCCTGTCCTCCAGTCCACTGGCACCTCTCCTGTGGACAAATGGTTTTGAAAATTAGTGTCTGTATCTGACATGAGCTTTCTTTATTTTGCTTATATCCCTTGACATCCAGAATGCACTGACCTTGTTGGTCCTGCCCTTCACCTCTACGGGAATATGCTGGCCCTGAAATCTTACTATTTCCTCTTTGTATGCCTCCCACTGGTTTGATGTAAACTTTCCAACAAGTAGCTGCTCCAAATCCACTTTGGCCAGATCCTGTCTTGTCAATCTGAAATTGGCCTTCTCCAATTCATGACCTTTCTTTCCGGTCTATCTTTGTCCTTTCCCATAATTACCTTAAACCTTACAGAGCTTTGGTCATTATTTTGGAACTTCTCCCCCATTGACACTTTTACCACTTGCCCGGCTTCATTCCCTAAGACTTGGTCCAGTACCGCCCCCTCTCTTTTAGGAATTTATGCGTGCTGGCTCAAAAAAGCTCTACTGCATGCACTTTAAGATTTCCGTCACCATCCACCACATCCCCCCAACCTGCTCCCTCTAAGCATTTCATACTAACACTCCCCATTAATATTGGGGAAGTTGAAATCCCCTACTAGTATTGCCCTATTACACTTAATATTCTCTGAGATTTGCCTACATATCTGATCCTCTTCCCAACAACTCCCCTCCTCCCACTCCTCCCCCCCACCCACCCCACACACCCTCCTACCTACCCAGCACTTTTTCGGGGATGAGGCATTCGCTCAAACAAAGTATCAGATACTGACTTAACATGAGGATGAGACACTGACTGAATCAGAGCACAAGGCACTTTATGCACCATTGGATCTCACCCTGTCAGGATCAGCGAATATGATACTCTCCGATCTAGAGGATCTGACTTGAACCAGAGCATCTGACACGATCTGCACCGTTGGATCCCATTCTGTCTAAATCAGATAGCCTGGCACTGAGTGTCACAGTGGATTTCACTCTGTCTGGGCCATAAGATATGACAGTTTCTGACATTTCTGATCCAGTGGATCTGATAGTACCTGATCTGACACTGAAGCAGAGGATGAGGCACTGAGTGAAACAGAACACAAGACACTGCCTGTAACATTGAATCTCACTCTGTGGGATCCAGATTACCTGACACTATCTGAACTGGAAAACCTGACACTAAGTGAATAAGAGGATCTGGCCCTGCTGTAACTGGAGCATCTGACATTCTCTGAACCTGAGAAAATGACACTGCCTGCTGTAGTGTATCTGACACTGTCTGAACCAAAGCACCTGACACTGCCTGTAGCATTGCCTGAACCAAAGGTTCTAACACTGCCTGATCCAGGAGATCTATCACTAATCATTTCAATGTTTCGGCACTATCTGGAGCAGCGGACCCACACTCTGTGTGAACCAAAAGGTCTGAAACTGCTCCAGTTGACATGACACAATCTGAACCATGGAATTTGACACTCTCCGATATATTGGACCTGGCACGAACTGGACCACTGGATATTACTCTGTCTGAGCCAGATGATCTGACACTCTCTGTTCCAGAGGATCTTACACTGTCTGATCCAGTGGATCTGAGACTATCAGAAACGTTAGGCCTGACACAATTGGACGCAATGGATCTCCCTCACTCTGCTCCAATGGGTCCCGGTCCACTCCTCCATCACCCCCTATCCCTCAACCCCCTCCTATGGCACCACCCCATGCCCACGCAAAAGATGCAACACCTGCCCCTTCACTTCCTCTCTCTTCACCGTCCAAGGGCCCAAACACTCCTTTCAAGTGAAGCAGCATTTCACTTGCCTTTCCCCCAACTTAGTCTACTGCATTCGTTGCTCCCAATGTGGTCTCCTCTACATTGGAGAGACCAAACGTAAACTGGGCGACCACTTTGCAGAACACCTGCGGTCTGTCCGCAAGAATGACCCAAACCTCCCTGTCGCTTGCCATTTTAACACTCCACCCTGCTCTCTTGCCCACGTCTGTCCTTGGCTTGCTGCATTGTTCCAGTGAAGCCCAATGCAAACTGGAGGAACAACACCTCATCTTCCGACGAGGCACTTTACAGCCTTCCGGACTGAATATTGAATTCAACAACTTTAGGTCTTGAGCTCCCTCCTCCAGCCCCACCCCCTTTCTGTTTCCCCCTTCCTTTTGTTTTTTTCCAATAAATTATATAGATTTTTCTTTTCCCACCTATTTCCATTATTTTTAAATATTTTTAAATCTTTTATGCTCCCCCCACCCCCACTAGAGCTATACCTTGAGTGCCCTACCATCCATTCTTAATTAGCACATTCATTTAGATAATATCACCAACTTTAACACCTATGTGTTCATTTGTTCTGTTGTTTGTGACATCTTTTGATGATCTGCTTCTACCACTGCTTGTTTGTCCCTACAACCACACCAACGCCCTCCACTTCTCTCTCTCTCTCTCTCTCCGCTCCCCCCTGCCTCACACACCTTAAACCAGCTTATATTTCAACTCTTTCTTGGACTCACTCAAGTTTTGTCGAAGGGTCATGAGGACTCGAAACGTCAACTCTTTTCTTCTCCGCCGATGCTGCCAGACCTGCTGAGTTTTTCCAGGTAATTCTGTTTTTGTTTTGGATTTCCAGCATCTGCAGTTTTTTTGTTTTTATATTTGCTTCTTGGAAGATGACTGTCAGTGAATCCATTATTTGTGCAGATACTTCCTTTAATATCCTAGGATGCAACCCATCAGGGATTTATCAGCTCTTAGCTCCATTAGTTTCTTGATCACTTTTTCTCGAGTGATAGTTATTTCTTTATTCCCTTCCCCCATTTCCCCCTGATTATTTAATATTTTTGGAATGTGATTAGTGTCGTCCACCATGAAGACTGATGCAAATCATTAATTCAACTCCTCTGCCATTTCCAGGTTACCCATTCTCATTTTCACAGACTCATTCTCTAAGAGGCATTAATTCACTCAAGCCTCTCTGTTCATTATTTTTAATATTTAAAGCAACTGCTACATAACGTTTTTATAAGACCTGCTACTTATCGCTCTATGCATCGTTTGACAACAGGAAGCGTTTTGATGTTGGTTAAAGATATTTGGTCGTGAGTGTATGATGCTAAATGTCTGGATTTAAATCCATTTTCTATTGAGCTGCTCCAGCAGAAACAGATGTCAACCCGTTCCTGATATTTCAGCAATTCGGCATCACTCTTCCTGTGTTCCAATGTTCTTTTTGATTGTTTTATAAAGCCAGAAGAGATCGGAGCAGATGGAGGTCATTCCGCCCATGCAGTCATGTTTATTTTCCCAATCTTTAATGTATTTTTGGTTAACTCTTCTTGGTTTTTAAAAAAAATCATAATTCTGGCTTGCGACTAACCTTTGCCACATTGTATGTATTTCTTTTTTCAGCTTGATTCTATCCTCAACTTCTTGGGTAAACTATGGTTGATTAGGTCCATCCTACAATCCTAATTCCTCACAAGGATATATCGCTGATATGAGTCATGAACTATTTTCTTAAACGTCTGCCATTGTTCATCAACCGTTTTTCTGTTGAACTCCTTTCCCAGTCTTCTCCAGCCAACTCTGCCCTCATTCATTTGTAATTATCCGTTTGTAAGTTTAGCACAGTTGTTTTGGACCCATTTTCACTCTCAAACTGAATGCTAAATTATACCATGTTATGGACATTTTTTTCCAAGGGGACCTTTTACACCGAGACCATTTATTAACCTTCCTCATTACACATTAACAGAACCAAAATAGAGACTGATCCCTGATTGGATCCACAGCAAATTGTTCCAGGAAACTCTCCCAGATAGACTCAATGATTTCCTGATCGTGGCTACATCTGCCAATGTGATTTTCCCAAATGACATGGAGATTCAAGTCACCCATGATTAATGTACTTCCATTTTTTCATGTCATAACTACCTCCTGACTTATTCTCTTTCCTACGGTGTAGCTACTGTTAGGCGCCCTGTAGACTACTCCCACCACTGTCTTCAACCCCTTGTTATTTCTTACCTCTACCCATGTGAATTCTACATCTGCAGATCCAAAAATTGCTATCCAATGTATTTGATCTCGTTGAAAAAAGCTATCCCACCACCATTTTCATCCTGCCTGTCCTTTCGAAAATCACATGCCCCTGAATAATTAGTTATCAGCTTTGATCTCTTTGTAACCACGTCTCCGTAATGGCTATAAGATCATTCCCATTAACCTCTATTTTTGCCTTTAATTTAATTGTTTGGTTCTGAATACTGCCAGCAATTAAGTAATGAGGCATCAATTTTAACTTGTTTACCATTTCCCCCTTTGACTCAATTTGCTGTTGTGTTTTTTATGTTTCTACACTCTGTCCCTTTCTGTCACATTCTGGATATCATTACCTAAATAGCTGCCCTGCAAAATTCCCACATCGTTTTGCTTCTTAAACCTACTTATCCCCTCTCCAGAAATCCCACCTTATCTTAAAATACTCTCTTGAGCCCTAGTTATTCAATTCACCACAATGCTGGAATCTGCATTTTTAAAGTGAAGCCCTTCCCACCGGAATAGCTCACTCCTATCCCAGCACTGGCGCCAGTGCCCCTTGAACTGAAACCCATTTTTCCCACACCAAACTTTGAGCACATATTTAAATCCCTGACTTTATTTATCCTATTGCAGTTTGCCTGTTGTTCAGGTAGTAATCCCAAGATTTTTATCTCAGAGGTTTTGCTTTTTAATTTAGCTCCTAACTGTTCGAATTCTTTCAGCAGAATTTTGTTTCGAGGTCTGTCAATGCCTCTAGCATCAATGTAGATGGTGACAAGTTGATTTATCCCCTCCACACCACGTTCCTCTCCAATCCTGAGGAGATGTCCTGGCACCGGGCAGGAAAGAGAGCCTTCAGAACTCATGCAATGAACAATACCCTTCGCCAATTATACTGTCTCCTACCACTACTGAATTTCCTAATTCCACCCCCAGCTTGAATGGCTGCCTGTACCACGGTGCCGTGGTCAGTTTGCTCATCCTCCCTGCAGTCCCCGCACTCGCCCACACATCTTCCAAGAACCTAGTCACTGTTGAACAGTTGCAGGGGCCGAGGCCCCTCGAACGTGACCCCCTTGTTCCCCATACTTACATCACATGCGGTCAGACACTCCTGTCCCTGAGCCCAGACCAAATGTGAATTTCCTGATCTGAGGGCTGTGACCATCTCCTGGAGCAAAGTGTCCAGGTAACTTTCCCCTCCCTGATGTGGCGCAATGTCTGCAACTCGGACACCAGCTCCTTAACTCGGATCCGAATGTTCTCGAGCTGCAAACTCTTGCTACTGATGTGCTCACTCTGGATCACCTTGGTGTCCAACAGGCCAACATGCTGCTGCAGCTACACATTAGCTGTCCTGCCATCGCTAATGTATTTTAATTAATTATTTAACGAGTTATATTAGCATCCCTGCTCGTTGCACTTGAAGAATCTCCACCTAGAATCACTTGATTGTTATTTTTTTTTGAACAACAGTACCGAATTTATATTTAAGGAGCATTTTGTCAGAGGAAAATTACCCTACAGACCTCAAAACAAACTAAAGATTTCACTTTTACTTTAACAACTACACATACCCACCAATTAGCTGTTCTCGCGCTCTTTTCCCTCTCTGCTCTTTCGAGGACTATCGCCTCTTGTCGGACTCTTTAATGATCTCATTTTAATGGGTGATACAAAAGTAGGTGGAAAGGCAAGTGGTGAAGATGACACAAAGTTTCCACAGAGGGGTAGAGATAGGTTAAGTGAGAGGGCAAGCACTTGGCAGCTGGAATATAACGTGGGAAAATGTGAGGTTATGCACTGTGGCACGAAGAATAGAGGAGCTGAATATTATTTAAATGGGGAAAGACTGCAGGAAGCTGCAGCACAGAGGGATTTGGGAGTCCGTCTGCATGAGTCCCCCCCCAAAAAAACAAACATATAATTTCAGCAGGTAATAGGGAAGGCGACAGGATTGTTGGCATTTATTCAAAGGGAATGGAGGAAAACATTGGGTGGTCTTGCTAATACTTTCACAGCATAAGTTAGGCCATGCCTAGAATACTGTAAACGGTTTTGGCCCCTTATCTAAGGAAGTATATACTGACATTAGAGGCAGCCCAGAGAAGTATCACTAGATTGAGCCCGGGTATGGAGGGATTTTCTTCTGTGGAGAGGTTGAATAGATTAGACTTGTACTCACTGGGGTCTGGAAGAATGAGATGCAGCTTTATTGAAACAAATAAGATTCTTGGGGAGTTTGGCAGGGTAGATGCTGAGAAGTTGATTCCCCTTGCGGAGGGTCAGGGACCAGAGGGCATAATCTTAGACTTAGGGGTCGCCTATTTAACATAGAGAGCAGGAGGAATATCTTCGCTCAGATCATAGTGAATCTGTGGATTATTTTCTGCTGATGGCATTGAAGGCTGGGTCTTTTGTTATATTCAAGGCTGAGATAGGCAGATTTTTAATCAAAAGGTAACAGAAGGTTCTGGGAAATGGAAGGAAAATGGAGTTGAAGATTATCATGTCAGCAATGACCTCATTAATTGGCGAATAGATTCGTTGTCTGAATAGCCTACTTCAGCTAATAGGTTTAATGATCTCTTGGTTTCATGCTCTCTCCTCTCCCCCTGCTCAGTAATGCTCTGTGGCCACTCTCTCCATGTGCTCCAATGGTTGCTCACTCAACTCGCACTGTCTCACTGTTAATGTCTCCGATGTTCCTTCTGTTCTCTCACTGTTAATGGCACCGCTGTTTCTCACACTCTCCCACTCTCAGTGCCTGCTCTGTTCCTCTCTCACACATAGAGTCAGAAGTCAGAGGGTCACAGAGTATCTGAGTTATACAGCATAGAATCAGTTCCTTTGGCCCGTCATGACCGTGCCAGGCGTCAAGTACATATCTATTCTAATCCCATTTACCAGCTCTTGGCCCCTAATCCTGTATGTGAGGCCGTTTCAAGTGCTCATCTAAATACTTCTTAAATGTTGTGAGGGTTCCTGCCTCTACCACCCCCTCAGGCAGTGTGCTGCAGATTCCAACATCATTCTGGGTGATTTCCCTTCCGCTTCTCAAATCCTGCTAACAGCCTCACTGCTTCTCTCACAGTCTCTCACTGCTAATGGCCCCGCTTCTCCTCTCTCACTCTCCTCCAGTACACTGGCACCCCTCGAGTGGCTTACATCGTTTGAAAATAAGTGTCAGAGCCATTGCACCCTCCTCCCTTACCTCATATTACAGCCCGGAATACATCTCATCTGGGCCTGTGGGTTTATCCACTTTGAAGCAAAAAACACGAATACCTCCACCCTTTCAATGCTAATTTGTTCAAGTATATCACATTCCCCCTCCCTCATTTCAACACCTACATCGTCCTTCTCCACAGTCATCACAGATGAAAAGTTAGTGTTTATAACCTCACCTATGTCCTTCGGTTACAGCACAATCTGCCACTTTGTTCCCTGATGGGCCCTACTCTTTCCCTGGTTATCCTCAGGCCATGAATATATTTATAAAATGCCTTGGGTTTTCCTTTACCTTTCCCGCCAGTGTTTGGTAATGTCTCCTGTTTGCTCTCCTAACTACTTGTTAACTACCACACCCCTCCCCCACCACGCACTTTTTATGCTTCTCCAGGGCTTCCGCGCTGTGTTAACCCCCCTGTGTCTACCATCAGTCACTTTTCTTTTTGCTTATCCAATCCTCTATATCCCTTGACAACCAATATCCCCTGGAATTGTTTGTCCTACCCCTCACCCCTACGGGAACATGTTGGCCCTGAACTCTCACTATTTCCTTTCTGAATGACTCCCGCGGGCCTGTTGGAGACTTTCCTACAATTAGCTGCTCCCAGTCCACTTTGGCCACATCCTGTCATAAAATATTGAAATCGGCCTTCCCCAATTTCAGGACCTTTATTTACAAGCCATCTTTGTCATTTTCAATAACTACCTTAAAACCGCAAGAACTATGGTCTCTCTCCATGAAATGCTTTCCCCCACTGACACTTATACCACTTTCCTGGCTTCATTCCCTAAGATTAGGTCCAGTGCCGCCCCTTCTCTCGTAGGGCTTTAGCGTTGGCTCAAAAAGCTCTCTTTCAAGCACTTTAAGAATTCCACCACATCGAAGCCTCTCACACTAAGACTATCCAACATAACATTGGGGAATTGAAATTTCCTACTATTATTACCCTTGTACACATCTCTGAGATTTTCCTACATATCTGCTCCTATAGCCCCCCTGACTCTTTGGAGGCATTTAGTGCACCCCCAGCAAAGTGATTGTCAACTGTATTTAAGTTCTCTCCATATGGCCTCATTTGAGGAACCTTCTAAAATAACATCACTCCTTATGGCATTAATTTACTCCTTGATCAATCGTGCAATGCCACCTTCCATTTTAAACTCCCACCACCAAGTCGCCATCAGCCCCTGTCATGCCTGAACACTCTATACCCTGGAACATTGAGCTGCCAGTCCTGCGCCACCACCAACCATGTCTCTGTGATAGCAACAATATCATATTCCCATGTGTTAATCAGCACCCTCAATTCATCTGCCCACTTTTAAGACTCCTTTCATTACAACAGCAGTGAGAAACAGCCTTGCATTATTCCCCTGTGCCTTAACAGGTCTCCGTTTGCTCTGCCTTCCAGACTCACTTAGTTCCTCTTCTATATTAGGCTGTGCACCGCCCTCTACTGTACCTTCACACATTATTACATAAAAATACCGAATTAGTTTTACCCTCCCCCCACAACCCCACCCCAACATCACTCGCAAACCTCCCTACAAAGATGTTGCTCCTGTGCCAGTTCAGGTGCAACCTGTCCGACGTGTACAGGTGCCAACTTCACCAGAAACATACCCTGATCAAGGAACCAGAAGGCATTCCCCCCTCCTCAACATTTCTTCAGCCACGCATTCATCTTCTCTATCCTCATATTCCTATACTCACTTTCACGTGACAAGAGGGCCATCCAGAGGTTGCAACCTTTGAGGTCCTGCTTTTTAATCTGCTGCCTAGCTCCCTAAATTCATTTTGCAGGACCTCATCCCTCTTTCTACCTAAGTCATTAGTACCAATGTAAACCACGACCTCTGAGTTTTCCCTCCCTCTTCAGAATGCCCTGCAACTGTTCTGTAATATCATTGACCCTGGTACCAGGGAGGCAACACACCATCCTGGAGTCACGTCTACGGCTGAAGAAGCTCCTGTCTGAACCCCTCACTTTTTAGTCTGCTACCACTATTGCTCTTGCACTCTTACCCCTCCTCACTTGTGCAGCTGAGGCACCCACAGTGTCTGGAATTTGACTCTGGTTGCACTCTCCAGAGGAACATTCACCCTTACCCTTTTGCAACACAGAAAAACAGGGTTTCCTCATTACCTGCCTGGCGCTTTCCTCATTACATACCTGTGGCTTTTCTCATTACATGCCTGCCTCCCTTCTGACTGGTGGTCACTCATTCCCGCACTGCCTCAAGCTGCTGAGTGACCACATCTAAAAATGTTCTATCCACCTAACTCTGTCTTGCGGATGCACCGCTGTGTCTCCAGCTGATGCTAACACTCTGAAACCCATTGCTCAAGCTGGTGAATCCAGTGGCACTTCCTGCACATGTGGTCATTCACATTGCACTGCGTCTCGTAGAATCCTCATGCAAATCACGTGACTGAGTCCCTTTGCCATACGTTTTGTTTGATTTTTATTAAAAAAAACGGTTTCCCTAAATTTAAGCCAAATGAAAAACAATTTAGCTTTTCTCTGGCAAAATAAAGTCAAATGTGGTGACTATTACTTATTGTAAGTAGTTTTAATGTGGAGAATAAAGAAAGCACCTTACTCGCTAACTACAAACCAGCTCTCTCCCTTGTCCTGACATCACTCCTTTCGAATTCCAGCACCGCCCAGTGCCTGTGTGAGAACAGGCTCCCTGACAGGTAAACTCTGCATCGCTCTTTATACAGCTGCTCCGATCCCTCACAGGTAAACTTCCCAATTGCTCTTTATACAGCCGCTCCATTCCGTCAGAGGTAAACTCCGCTACACACTTTATACAGCTGCTCCGCTCCCTCACAGGTAAAGTCAGCTATCACTCTTTATACAGCTGCTCTGCTCCCTCACAGGTAAACTCCTGCTCTATATGCACCCGCTCCACTCTTGCTCTTTATACAGACGCTCCGCTCCCTCACAGGTAAACTCCGCATCGCTCTTTATACAGCCGCTCTGCTGCCTCACAGGTAAGCTCCTGCTCTTTAAACGCCTGCTCACGTCTGACTCTTTTATGTTGTTTTGCCTTTATTGTTTGTTTAATTTCCCCCTATCCTTAAATTACTAAAGTTAATAATAATCAACAAGTGATTGTAACTCAGCTGCTAATTTCAATCTAAAAGCAAAGCTAAAAGCTGAAGTACTCACCAGCTAGTGGCCTGCATGTCCTCCTGTGACCAAACTCTGTTTTGTTGCTGAAATCCTGTCCTCCCTGTGAGGGTCAGACATGGACAATTTTTAATCAATAATTTCCAGGTCCTTCTCCCCTCTCTCTGACAGTTAAAATACTGGGAATTGTGATCCTGTCCCGGGGAAAGTGCGGCCTCTCCACCTGCACCACTCGCTACCTGGTGGCCATGGCAACGGCGGATCTACTGGTCATTATCACAAACGTCATACTGAACAAGATCAATTATTATTATTTGCCACTGTGTTTCCTGTACCTCACTCCTGTGTGTAGTGTTCACACTGTCCTGCTGGTTGCAGCCATGGACTGTTCTGTCTGGTTCACCGTCACTTTCTCCTTTGATCGATTTGTGGCCATTCGTTGCCCGAAGCTGAAAACAGAATATTGCACCGGGAAAACAGCGGCTGTGGTTCTAGCAACAACCGGCATCCTGCTCTGTTTAAAAAACATCCCCCAATACTTTACACTGGAACCTGGACAGATAATCGACAATGTACCGTGGGGCTGTGTGGCAAAGCCAAGCGTTTTTACTGATCCCAGGTGCGTTGGATTTAACTGGTTTGATAAAGTTTTAAACCCATTGCTCCCATTCGGTTTAATTCTGCTGATCAACGCTCTGACAGTCAGACACATTTTAGTGACCAGTCAAGTCCGGAAGGGACTGAGGGCTCAGAGTAAGGGAGAGAATCGCAGTGACCCAGAGATGGAGAGCAGGAGGAAGTCTATGATTTTACTCTTCACCATATCCGGCACCTTCATCCTCCTGTGGTCGGTGTTTGTTATAAAATTCTTCTATTTGGATGTGAGAGGGTTAGTTTACCCCACCTATCCTGAATATATCTTACAACAAGCTGGATTGATGCTGATGAATTTAAGTTGTTGCACAAACACATTTATTTACGCTGTGACTCAGTCCAAGTTCCGAAAGCAGATGAAGAAAACAGTGAATTATCCGGTTACATCAATAATTCAATTAATGAAGAAAAAAACTGACTGTCAGATGCCTCAGCCAATCACAGAGTTCCCGTCGCTGATGGACAGGTGCATCCACCAATGAGGAAGCTCCGCATGCTGACTGACAGTCACCTCACCCAATCAGGGATCACTGCCGCTAACTTACAGCCGCTTGTGTCAATCAGGGCCCATAACTGACAGGCGCGGTAGCCAATGGAGCAGCATCAGATGTTCAACCACAGCCACCTCAGCAATTCAGGGAGAACCGCTCACTGAATGTTAGCTACCTGAGTCAATCAAGGTGACCTACTGGATGACTGACAGTCACTTCATCCAATCAGGGAGCTGCAGCCTTTTTGCCCAGAGTCACGTGGGCCAGTCAGGGATTTTTCCTGTGCGCCGACATTGATCTGAACCAGTCAGGGAGTGACAACGGCTGACTGATAGACAGTTCAGCCAAACAGTTCATTCCAACAGCTGACTGGCATCAGCTTCATCCAATCACGTTGCTGCAACCAGTGACTCACAGATAGTTCAGCCAATCAGAGATCTTCACCAGTGACCACAGAAGAATCAGCTCATCAGGGAGCTGAACACCATCACGGACAGCTGCATCAGCCAATCAGTAAGCTCCGACCGCTGGGTTCAGCACTTCAATTAATCAGACACCACAAACCAATTCCCACCATCTAGCGCGGAGTTTCGTTCAATCATAGCGTTCAATATTTGACTGATAGCTCCTCAAACAATTGGAGAGTCCCGAAGGTGTGAGGGACACCAGCCCTGCCAGATTGGAGCGTTTCAGCATGAGAGTGACAGCTCTAATATCCAATCGGAGAGATGTAACTACCCTGGAATTTCCTGGAGTAATGAAAATCCCACTTCAAAATCCGACCAATAGCCAAGCGCCTTGCTCACCTCAGCAAAACCTATCCCACTTTGTGATTGACAGCAGCGTAAGCCAATGCCTGAGTTTCTTGCAGATCATTGGCCAATCGAAATTCGGCCCAATTGCTTCGACTCAGAAAAGGTCACCAACAACCCACCGTCATGACGTCATGATGCTCGATCCTGGCTGGAGGTTGGTCAATGATCCTTAAAGCGGGGTGGCACTGGGAATTACGGCAGTACAACTATATTTCACTGATTCTAATTAAAGCTGGAACCCAAAGGCAGAAATTCAGAGATTGAAATAGGAGGGACACAGGGAAAAGGAAGGATCAAGTTAAATAACAGAATCACAGAACTGTTACCAAGTTGAAGGCGGCCTTTTGGCCCATCGTGTCTGCACCGACTCTTTCAATGAGCAACTCACCAAGTTCTATTCTCCAGCCTTCTCCCCATAACCTGCACTTTCTTCATTTTCAGATAACAGTCTAATTCCCGAGTGAATGCTTCAATTCAACTGCCTCCACCAGCTCTCAGTCACTGTTTTACAGATGCAAACAATTCGCTGTGAGAAAACATAATATTTAATGTTATCAGTGTTTCTTTTCCTGATGACCTTAATACTGAGCTCCCTCACCCTGAGTGCTT